>JARHVA010001743.1:1352500-1392500 GCA_037957365.1 Torreya grandis | reverse complement strand
TGATTTAATTTTTCCAAATAAGGAAAATACTTATCTTCATTATGTTACAAATACTCCTATCAATGTCATGCATCTTGTTCTTCATGATAATTTGTACAATGTTAATTATGGTTGGATGATGATTAATCTTATTATTATTCTATTGAGGATGATCTAGATGAAAAACTAAGACAACTTAATTTTAACCTTATTAGACCATGTGAAAATATAAATTTTATGAATGTTTTGGGTGTTGGTTTTCTTTATTTTACCCTTAATGAGTATGAAAATTCAAAATATATGTAAAATTAAGTCACTAAGGAAATACATATTAATATTAAACATAGTAGCCTATAAAACTTTGGTTTCAAACCTCTGTGTGTGCAATACAATGTCGGTTCTTATGTGGAACCTAATGTGAATGTTAAACATGATTGTGTTTCTATTCTCATTTTTTAAACAAATGATGTTAATGTTAAAAATGCCTATTTTTTTAATCTCTCCTTGAAGGTGAATTTTTAAAGTGATACAAAATATAAAATTAATTTTTCTCTTACTCTTCCTTTGAATTTAAATGTTTAAAATGATGTCAATGATGAAAATGATTGAATTCCTACTCTTTCCTTGAAATAAAATTTTGGAATGTTTGTGTTCTTACTCTTGCATATATTTAAAATATTATAAATAATTATTTGAGTGAAAATGCCAATTTTGATTATATTTCCTCTCCTTCCTTGAGTTTTCATAATGATGAATTTATAAATCTTAAACATATCTTTTGAAATCATTCTTTCCTTGCTAAAATTGTCAAAAGGGTTAATAAAGTAGCTAGTGTGAATTCTTCTAACATGATCAATATTCACCTATGTGTGGTATTAATTATTCTTATTATACACATAGTGTTTCAATGTTTGAAACTAATAACAAAATTATACCCTTGAATGAACCTCATCACACTTTGGTTTTGCTAGCACATGATAATATTTTTATGATGCATCCAACAAGTGAATTAAAAAGATAAATATGAGATTTATCTCTAAATTATTTTACATTAAATTCTTGTGTTGATTATAATTTTAATTATGGCTAACCTATAATGCATAATATTTATGTTTCTCCTTTCCCATGTGATTTTAAAATGGATGTCTTTTCCTTATTTGAAGGGTATGGAGATCCTTATATACAAAGGAAAATGTAACTGGCCTATTAATCAATCATAAATCAGAGAAGATAAATCCTAGTTACACTTTTATTTGTTGATACATTAGATATTTAGGGTCATGACCAAGATGCATCTGCTAGACCTAACCAAGGTATCTCTTACCATAATACAATCACTAGAGAGGGTTTCAAAGACTTTAATCAAGCAACACTATCTAATAACCCTAGCTAAGTCCTATGTTTTCATATTCACTAAGTATATGAAAAGTAAAGTAAGGTCTAATTTAGTGCTCACCAAAGATTATGGCATAAAGTGGGGGTAATAAACATAAAAATTCATATATAGAAGATCTATACTCAATTTAATGTATAGGAAATCCTAATGCATAGGAGAGAAGTACAAATGCTAATCTATCTACTCTTTCAAAGGAGGAACAAAGTTAGGAATATTTATCTTTGAAGGTGAACCTATTGAGCTTCAATATCTCCCTTGGCCAATGTGCTTTGTAAGAGGTTGTCGTGGTATGCAAGGATAACAAGAATAAGTTAGCTCTAGGTTACATAACTTTTATATGTATCTAAAAGACTTCTCCACAAGGCAAGATTTGTATCTCCAAATGTAGTATTAGAACCCTAAGCAATACTCCTCAAGTAGAATGGCGGATAAGTAGATGTGCAGTATAATATTATTTTTCTTATCTTCCTCTCTAAATGATGAAAATGGTGTGTATATATAGTTTATTCTAACCCTAAACCTTTCTAAAAGTTTTGATGATAGGGTCAACCCAATTCAACTATGTACTGTTATTTGATAAAAACAAGTTAGGTCTTGGTCTAGGTCAGCCTTGACCCATAACATGTAAATATCAATAAGAATATTATGTCAACCTAGGTTGATAGTGCATGATAAATGTCAAAAATTAGTTTCAAGCTTAGGTAGGTGTTAAATAAGGTGATGAATTGCTTGGAGGAGTATCTAAGAGAGGAGGCAAATCTTAGGGAACCATATAGTAGAAGGTTTTATAGATAGCATGTGGTGGTATAAGGGAAAAAATCCTATAAATCACCAATGGTCTACCCACCTCTTTCTCAGTACACCCTTTAAGGCATGCACTCAGAAAGATTAAGACTTGGCAGGTTCTTACAATAGATAAAGCATCAGTGATTGATAAAGTTTTAAAATATTCTATGTATACATATGTCCCACTCAAATCTCATCACATGTCACATAGGTGTAACATGGGATGGTACTTTAGGAAAAAAACATAGCAACACACAACATTGAAGCTAAATAAATGGTAGTAAGAAGTAAATAAGATAAATTAAAAGATAAAATTGAAAAAATACATACGTTTACTTACCTTAGTGTTGTAGATAATAAATGAAGTGGAATAAATGTGAAGGTGTTCAATGTAGGGAACATAAGCAAACCTATACAAATTAGTGAAAAGAGTGATAAATAAAAAAATACAAAATATACACATAATATGTGAAAATATTCTCTACAATGTCAAGATTTTAAAACATCTTTCAGTTCAAAAAAATATCTAGTAGAAACAAAGATATGATAAAAAAATAGAATCTGGTTATAAATATTTGACAAGTAAATAATTTTGAATAGTAAATATAAATAGGGTGAAAAATAATTAATTTTTTATTTTTACTATTCTAAGAAAACATTGCTCTAAGAGAACTGATTTGAACTTAGAGATCGACCGTGGTGAAGAGATGACAACTACGATGTGGAGTACGCATATCAACCATAATTAATGCAGCATAGGCAAGAAAACATGAATTTTAATTTTTTGAGCAATTTTATTTGAAATTAAGCTAAATATAGAAAATGGAATGGTAGGTAAAATCTAGACACAAAAAATAACCCTAGGAAATTTGTAGGTAAACAAGAGGTAGAATGGGGTACTAGGTAGGAAACTATTAAACCAATAAATGCCTAACACATTTATGGTAAATGTTCAAAAAGTTACCATAGACAAAGAATAGAGTTGACCCTATCGACTCAGTTTATAAGGTGAGAGAGGAATAGGAGATTGGCCACATAGTAATGAGATGACATAGTATTGTTGAAGGTGGTTGACTATGTAGTAGTAGTTTGGTATAGTTTATAATAGGAATATGGCTGACATAGTGCCCTTTGGCCATTGTAGTTGGTAATATGTGGTCAATACAATTTGCTAAAAGGGGTTGATTATATACCAGAGGGCTGATGTAGTATCCTAAAGATAGGAAAGGGTTGATTTAGTATCAAATATGCCAATATAGTTTGAAATAAAAGGGTCAAATGCATACTAGTGGGATGATGTAGTATAACATGACTGTAATGGGGTTGATTTAGTATCGAATAGGTTGATTGTCTAGAAAATAGAGAGACTAGAAAACTAAATCAAATAAGCTGATGTAGTAGTTAATTTGTAAATTTTGAGAATGTTTGAGAATGTAATTTAACTATTATGACATCAAGGTCTAATACATCCTTTATTATTTGATATTTTGTAGAGATGCCAGTGATTTTTATGCCTAGTAGATGCATCGTAGCTACTAGATCTATTAGAGTAGTTAGTATACAAGGATAGGGCTTGATTGGTCACCTTTGGATTTGGAGGTATTATGGAGATGAGACATATCCCTTTGAGTTTTGATACCATTTTAATGTTCTTAGGAGAATGGGAATGTTTGACCAACACTTATTGATGGGAGGTGTAGGGTGACACCATCGAGGTGGCTATTACTTTGGAGTATGTTCATACATTGTTTGGAATGTTGATAGGTGGAATGCTAGTGATTATTGATACACCAAAGTCAGAGTATGAGAGATGAGCCTTAACTCAATAGGATATAGGCCTAGATAGGATCTGTCCTAGATTATGGGTGAGATTATTTGATGTAATGATAGGACTTATGATAGCATGAGTGTTATGTCATAAGTTAGATGGTAATGTACCATTATATGCAATAGCCTTATGATACTTGATATTAGATCAAGAAGTGTTATATGATTTTGTTTTTTTCATTTGGGTCCAACTCATACATGATATGTATGGGATGTTGTCTAAGGGACAAAATATGATGGGACTAGTTATACTCTTAAGTGCATGGATATATTATAGGTTTCCTATGTATCAATTAGTTAGGTTTCCTAATGTGGTCAATGATAATTTACCTCAAGTTATGTGATGGAGGCAAGACCATGTAGCGTGGGTCATGCCCCATGTGCCAAAATTATAGACTGTCACACAAGGGTAGATAGTATGTTAGTCATACAATCACATAGCTACCATATGGCCTTATTGGTCTATCGTTGATATAGGGTTAGCATGTGTGTGGATCATAGGCCACTACACTTCATGGGTGGAGCCTCATCTGATGGCTTGCATACCTATACAACTAGGACTTCCCCATCTGATAAATACTCAATTAGTGGTTTATTATTGGCCATGATATGTTAGAGAGCCAAGAGGGAGAAAAGGTAGAGGGGTACATGTGAATATATTGATGATCAGGCTTTGATGGGCTAGACCATGTAGAAAATGATAGTAGGAGGTAGTGGGGCCAAGAGGAAATATAGTAGATGTGGATGTAGGGGAGGAGGGAGCATATAAGGCACCATAATAGAGGTAGCAAGAGCCACCTAAGCTCATCAGAGATAGAGGCATTATTGATGCAAGGAGTTGTAGGCACTAGCTATCATGAAAGGGGATCCTATAGTAGCTCTAATACATAGGTATTCCATAGAGATACTAGTGATGAGATGACCATGGTAGGCTTATGTGGTGACTCCTAGATTTACATTACTGCAAAGGTAGCTGGTGGAGGAGGTGCTTGATGGGTGCAAAAATAATGAGACCATGATCGACGATACCAACACTAGTGAGAAATGTTTTAATTTTTTTTTAAAGTTTTGAATATAAAACACTAGTTATATTGTTTATTATGATATATATATATATATATATATATATAGATAATTTTATTGATCTCATGAGTTGTACTTGGATTTGGATATGGATGCATGGATATATTTCCTTTCTATCACATGTATTTAGCTTTTGTTATGATGTGCATTTTATTTTCTATCATTATGTGATACACATGCATGGTTAAAAAGAAAAAGGAAAAAATATTTTGGAAAATTATAATTAATCAAAATAAATGTAATACACACTATATCATGATGGAAAATGTGTGAAAACAAAAGATGAATAAATATAATAAATCAAACATGGTAAAAAGGGAAACAAATGTTTTTAAACCATGTAAAGATGCACCAAATTAAAACAAATAAAAATCACACTATATCACGTTGAGAAGTATGAAAATATTGTAATAAAATGAAAGGCACATGAAAAAGCAATGGTATAAAAAAAATTAAGTCAATCAATCATATTAAATCAAGGTAGGAAGTATAAAAAAAAAAAAATTTAAAAGGAAATAAAACTAATCCACTAAGTCAAGATGGGAAGTATGAAAAATTCCATAAAATGGTTGTAAACATATATGAAATCATAAAATAAGAAGATAAAAATGAAAGACTTATGAAGTAAGCATAAAATATACTAAATCAAGATGGGAAGTATGTCAATGACATGTAACTCATAATCAAACACTTCTTATCTTAAATTTGATGCATGTAATTTCATTTTAACTTGGTTATAGTATAAATTGTGTATTGGAATATTTTGTGAGGAGGGCCTTGTCCTATCCATGGTCTTACATTGTAACTCACAAAGGGAACACCAATGAGGTAGAAATAACTATTGGAATTAATAAGATGTTTATAATATGATAATTTATGATCAGGTTCTGGTCCTATCCATGGTCTGACACTGCAACTCACAAGGGGAAGACCAATGAGGTGAATGGTAATAAGTAAATGTTTTATTTTGGTAATTTGTGAGGATATCCTGGTCCTATCCATGGTCTTACACTACAACTCACAATTAGAAACCCTAGGGGGAATGATTAGTTAATAAAATAATATTTCTCAAGGGGAATATTAGGAATGTTATAATGAAAGAGGGGATGTAAAATGTATGACATAGGTGTCTATGATAATACCTTGGGAAACATGAGGCATACTATGTACAAAGGGTAGATACCAAGAGTCTAGTGACCATGAAAATATAAAGGATAATTACTCATAATAAGCACAAAGCTGTATAGGCAAATAGGTGAGATATTAAGCTCAAATCATACTAGTTATATGATTAAAAAAATAAAAATGGACCTACCTTTCCATAACATGTTCCCCATTCATTAGGACCTCTTACAAATCCATCGATCTACTACAAAGATTATGTACTTTTGTAAGAAAGTAGGTAGCACTAAAAGATTTTTTTATTCTCTTTTCCTAATCTACTATCCTACCACACCCCAATGGATCTTGACTCTATAATGAGGCCAACTATGGAGTTTAAGCTTAGATTAGAAATAGTAAATGTGTTATGAATCATGTCTTCTAGTGTGATTTGACTTTTGAAATTGTGTGGTGCCTTTTATATCATTGATTTTTTTTAAATGATTTGGTTTTTAAATTTTATATGGATTTGATGATTCCTCCTCCATACATATTTGGAATAACCAACATTAGTGATATAAGTGATACACATGAATGGGATTTATACTTTGGTTAAAGGGAGGATAAGTATCCAAAGATATTATTGACTAAATACTTAGGCTTATCTATGAACCAATATATAATCTTAAGTTTCAATCATGTGTATGTTTAGTATGAAAATGAATAGAAAGGAATAAAGGGAGATCCAAAGTATATTGATAAATAGAATTACAATGAGACATCTTATTTTCTAACTAATCATATGGTAGAGAAATAATTTCTAGGGGATCAAGTTTTGTATAACCAAGTCAAAATAATAATTATCTGAGTTTTAATTAAGATGAGGTAGCAAACAATCATTAAAAAAGGAAATAAATACATGAAAGAAGTGAACTCATAAATATAAGTGTTTAATCATGGAAATAATTATAAGAATCCATAAGATGAAAGTAAATGAAACCATAAAAAACACATAAATCATAATATAAATGTTCATGTAAAATAGATAGGTGAAACTAAATTTGACACATAGTCAAGTGTATAAGATATATAAAAATGGATCATAAATCTAATACAAAATGATATGAATAATAATGTGAAATAAAACAATGTTTTGTTTATAAATATTGATAAATTTACCCATAAATATTATCCATGACATCTAAAACATCTCTATGAATCTACATCCTAATGGCAACCAGATTCTCATCAATCCTTAGGGAATGCTATGCAAAGACTTATCTTTGAATCTCCTTAACAAAAGATGTAGGTGTAGATGAAGGATCATGATCATGAGGGATATCCTATGTATAATACTCAAGGAGAGGAAGAGGTTCCTAAATAGGAATGGCATCTATGGGATGAGAAGGAGGCACCACTGGTGGAGAAGAAGGAGCCACGAATGAAGAAGGAGGTACCATTGGCAAAGGAGGAGCCTTATTACATGAGTTACATATGGAAATAGGAATAGCTAGTGCAAGTGTTAACTGAAGGTGATAATTAAGGTGCTATTAGATAATATGATAATGATCAATATGATGGGTACCACATTAGTGCCAAAGATACTATACCTCCTCATATTTAGGAATATATTTAGGTAACAACTTAGGAGGAAGTATAGCCTTGTCTTTGGGCTAATCAATGGTGGGATGTAATGTGTCAATGTATTTTCAAAAATTATATAAATGAGTGGAATAATGATTATTTATCCCATATAATAAATAGATATGTTTGTTAGTAGACTTTCGAGGCCTACTAACAAAAGAGATAGAAGGAAAAATTCGGGATAACTGATATAACTAATAGACTCTATTTAAATGAATGGAAAATTTATGGATATCACAATAAGGTTAATCAGCCCATTGGGTGGGCATGTGATCAATATATAACAAAGGAGAAAGGTTTGTCACCAAAGGAAGGTAGGGATGAAACAAAAACTAGACTAGACTTAACTAAAGGTAGAGAAGTAGAAACTAGACTAGGCTTAGCTAAAGGTGAGGTTGGTCATGTGAAAGGCTTAAGATAAGTAGTAACATATCTGGGGGAAGCAAAATAGAAGAATCCTAGTATCTATAAAAATGGCAAGGACCAGTCATGGCATGATCCATGAGCATGATTCTAAGAGGATCTACTAAAATTGGAGGTGTACCATGTGATCATTCCATCTCTACCCTATAAAAAATAAGAAGAAGACTAGAATTAGGATCTATAAAGGAAGGAATGTTAAAATTACAAAAAAATATTGAACTAAATAAGTATGATATTGAAGAATCTTGACATTTTTAACTTGGATAAGTCTACCTAAAAATGGGTCATCTAAAGCATAACCATCATCATATCCAAGTGTATATAAGTTGATGTTATATATAGGTATGACCTTATTGTCATAAGTCACATGATGAATATAATGTCTAGTCTTATTTAAGACCATAGGTATATCATCAATAGGAGGTTGATGGGATCTAGGTTGGAAAGAGAGTTGAAGTTGCATGATTATATGAGGGGATAGATTAGAATTGTTGATCTTGAGGCTAATCTAATTTGGCTCATCATCATCAAAATCTAGGAGGTTAGGTGGTATGTTCCCAATAAGTTCAGGGTGTCCATTATAACCTTAGGTGAAATTAATAAGATAATTAAAGAATTGAGAATACATAAATGGGATACTAGGTAAAGGTTTAAGGGTATGAATTTTATAGACACCATGTTCTTATAATTGTTTGAAATTCTAAAGGTTTGTGTCTTTTTGAATATTATAAATAACTCCATTATGGGGGAATTTGATGCTTAGCATGTGGATGAGGTGATAGTCCTAATACGATGAGTATACGTTCTACCAAGAAATATTTTATAAGAGAGGGGAAAGTTAAAGATCATAACTTTCACATGGATGGTGATAGGATGGATGGTAATGGAAAGACACATGCAACCTAAAGGAGGCATTTGCCTTCTATCGTAGCCTTGATATGTGCTATGTGTGGACTTAAGTTTGCATTTGGAATATCCAAGAGTTTTAATGAAATCAAGGGAGGGAATGAAATTACCTAAACCCTCATCAATTAATGAACACTTAACTTGGATATCATTGATTTAGATGCTAATGAATAGATGAGGATCATCCTCATGACATAAAATCTCATCTAGAATCATGAAAGTGATAGGAAACTTAAGGCAAAGAGAAATATCCACTATTTCATGAACATGTATGTACCTCTATTCACATGATTGAGGGATACTATCTTCAGATCTAGATAAGGTAGCTTTGTATCCTACTAAAGAAGGATGAGGGATGTTCATTTCAAACAACAATTGCATTATATGCTTCTAATGATAGGGGTGATTTTGCATTAATTCAAGGAAAGGTATTTTTGATGGGAGATGACAAAGTTTTGCAATAAGGTCTCATTCATCATAACCCATAGGGGATTGCTAGATATAGGTGCATAATGTTGCAATATCTCCTATGAAGGAGGGTTGAAAGTGAAATTAAACTAATTTTGATAAGGTGTAGTTAGTTTCAATTAAGGATAAATAGGTTGATTGAAGTATTTATTTTGGTTGGTTGAATGAATACTATTGGAAGTTTAGGTAACATTGTCTTGGTGTGTAAATGCTGGAGGAAGAGGAGATTGTGTGATAAGTATAATTAGTTTGAGTTTTTGAGAGTTATTCTTGGAAGGTTATAAGGTCCTCTTGCCCCAAATCCATTAGATGAGATGGGGAAGTTCCTTGAATGACATGAGACATTTGAGAAGTTTGGTGCATAAGTGTTAGATTTATATCAATAAAATCAAATAATATTCATATGTTAGTCATATTTACCACATTTTATTCATTATTAGATCTATTTATGAGACTTTCAGCATTGTTTATAGGAGTAATCTTGTTATTGTTATCTTCATGGTTGGGAAAAGGATCTTTGTATATATCAAGATGAGTATTAGCTTGATTTAAAGCTTGATTTTTGTTTTACATTTCATGGGATTTAAAATATATGTCATATGCTTATTGATTATTATTAATGAGTGATTCATGATAAAATTTTGGTCCAAGAAATAAATCCATAGCTAAATTTCAGAATTGTCTACAAGTCTCATGAGAATGGCCCCAACTTGCATGAAACCAACAAAAAAAAAAGATCATAAAATGATTTCATTAGACAAGTGGGGTCAAGATATCATGGTAGAGGTCTTGGAAGACACTTTTTGAACTTGGCTAAGGATAATGGTTTGTGGATATTAGTGTTATTTATTTGAGAATATGTAGGATTAGGAGTGCTATTTATAGGGGGCATGATCCATGGTGTTGTTTGGAGTGATTACTTGAATGTTGTGAAGAATATCATAGGTATTAGTAATGTCATCATTATTTTCATGATCATTCTTATTTTTAATGTGCATACGAGTGCCTGTGGTAGGTTGACATGGTTAAAATTGGTGCATGAGAAATTCTTGTCGCTTACCTTGGTCAAGGGTTATTTCCAAATTTTTTGGAGAGAGAATCTTAACCTGATATTATAACTTGGGGTAGAAAGAATTAGTGAATAGGTGGAAGTGGTTTCCATCCACCATATTATGCTCAAATTTTTTAGATAAGTTATTCCATCATTTTATGAAGTCTTATGTTGTTTTAGTTTCAAGTTGTTTACAATTTATAAAGTGAGCTAAGTTATTTTCGAGAAGATCCCTAGTTTGAATTATTCGACAAGTGAGTTAAACAAGTCATCAAGGATAGCGATAGAATGTATTTCTAGTTTATTGTACCAATATAAAGCATCTAATAAGAGTGTTTTAATTAATATTTTGGTATAAACAAAGGTATTAAGTTTGACCCAATCTTTATAAAGGTTACCAAATGTCTTGAAGTACAATGTGGGATCAGTGGACCCATTATAGGTGATGGTAAGTGTGATAACTCATATGTTTATATTATTAATTTGAGGTATAAGAGTTTCATTATGTATATTTTTGATCATTTTATTAATGAGGGGTGATTGGGGAATAAGGTTACCATGGGAATCCCTAAAGGGGTGGGGGACATTCGGATTTTTTGTCCCCCATGAAACTTGTTGGGGTTAGTTTTGAATGTTAGTGAGATGGTTTTATATCTACATCATTTGATTTGAGCTATTGGTTTTAAAAGTATGCATTTGATTGACTGTTTATAATAGAATTTGGTGAGTTTTGGTAGTAATTTGACTAGTGTGCATAGTATGTCATGCATTTGTATTAGTATCAGTATTAGTGGTTTAAGTTGCACTATAGGTAGTATCATACGACACACTTATGGCATGAGAAGCATTGGTAAAAAAGGAATCACTAGTAGCATGATTATAATTGGTATAAAGAGAAGCACTAGTAGCATGATTGTCATTGGTAACAAAAGATGCACTAGTGGCATCATTGAGGAGAATGGTCTTTGGAAAAGGCCCACTAAAAGTTGAGCATACCATGTTAGTGGAGATACTTGGCATGGAGGTTGAAGAAGTCATAGAAGAATATGTCATGGTGTGTGAAGGAAACATAATATAGGCAAAATGTTGAGATATGAATAAATCATTCCCCCAAATCCATGAGAGAAAGTACATGAAGGTGAAAGAGGTTATTCTATTTGAGGACATATCATAAGATTATAATTGGTTAAGGGTTCTTTCCTCTATGTTGAGGAAATTCATCAATGAATAATATCATTTAAATTGTGTACTCTAAATCACACTCATATTCTAAGGAGAACAAATTATTATGAATTGAGCATGATTGAGGAGTCCCATAATTGGTAGTGCGAGTGGAAACATGAACATTGATTTCATCCAAGGTAGGAGCCACAAGCTATGTCTTGCGAAAATTATTAGGATTGCTAAGACTCATCATGTTCATTAGATTTAACCCTGTATTATTTTCAAACAATAATTCATGATGATGGAAAGAGGATAAAAATTTGACAAAAAGAAGAATCAGCTAATAGGATATAGAATCAGATAGATTGATAATGTTCTATAAAATAGGGAACATGAGGACACAGTCATATAGGTTGACTATGTAATTCTAGATAGGAAATAAAATAGAAAGATAAGATACATAATAAAATAGGTTGACTATGTATTCTAGATGGAAAATCTAAATAAGCTAACAAAGATACACAATCAAACAGAGTGACAATGTACTGAAGGCAAATAAGATGAACAGTCTATAAGAGACTATGTCAACGAGAATGATAGTGTTCTAAAAACAAAGAAAACTTTTGAAATATAATTTCTAAGCAAATTAAATGAAACACACAAGAAATTAGTTGAATTTGATTGATCCAAATATAACACACAACATAAACCTTGCATTAATGTTGGCTAATGCAAGTTTTGAAATACAAAATACAATGATCAAAGAGTAAGAATAAACTTGAGTGTAAATTCTAACTAATTGGTCATTTTGAAATATTGTTAATTTATAATAAAATTCAAAAATAATGTGATGGGGATTTGGCTATAAGAAGGAACTAGAAATCAAGCTATGGATAGGTTAAGGTAGTTTAGGCTGAAATGGATTTGTATTGGTAATGGTACTAGCTTGGTATTGGGGCCTCCCCCTCACTTCACAATCCCATAGTGATAAGGGTGTTGGGTGTTTTTCCAATGCATAACATTAACCATGTGTTTATACTTGTCCATAAAACCAAGTTGAATTCCTCCTTGGTAATTAAATCCAAGTAGGTAGGCCTTGGGAAGATAAATGTTTAATGTTTTTTGTGTAAATTGATTTGGAAGTGTTTGCAAAAGATAAAAATAGTGTGACTAAATTGGTAAATTAAAAAACCACCTATTAATCTATGTTTGTTAATATAAATATGTAAGTAATTGAAAATAAAAATATGAATTAATTACTTGTAAAATAGGTCAATTCCTTAATTGTGAAGAGTACAGAGTCAATTCAGGTGACATTGTATGCAAAAAAATGTAGCATAGAGTCAACAAGGTTGCTACTATTCTACAAAATAAATACCCATAAGAACAAATTCAAATGAGTCAACTATGTTTTCTAGATATAAGAGAGGCTATATAACTATGTCAAACTAGTTGATCTAGTTCATTGTAGGGTTGTAATTTTATAGACTGCAAACTCATGAAAAATAGTACTAGAAATGAAAAATGGAAATGATGGAGAAGGTAAGAATGAACCTTGGTGGTTTTGAAGATGCTAAGTTTTCAAATTTTTATGTTGTATTGCTCAAGTGTTGACTTAAATATTTTTTGAATAGATTTAACTAGCTCAATGGAGTTTATAGAACCTATATGCTAAAAATAATATACGAATAGAGTTGACTGGGTCGACTGTCTACAAACCTATACGCTAAAAAATAAGAATTGTGAACAAAGTCAATTGGCTCTACTATGTATGAAACCATGTAACTGAATAAAAATACTATGTCAAGCTAATCAATCTAGTCACCTATATTTGGATAAGACTTGCATAGAGAAAACATGTTCATTTTAGGTAAACTATGTGTTAAACCTACTTATAGACTATTAAAACTATACCAATAAGTTCAATATAGTATTGTAAAACTTAATGCATGAAAAACATATACAATGGTTTGATTCACATCAAGTTCACCTAAATGTATACAAAGGAAAATGTAGTTGACCTATTAATCAATCCTAACTTGGAGAAGATAAATCCTACTTATACTTCTATTTGTTGATATATTATATATTTGATGTCATGACCAAGATGGATCCACTAGACCTAACCAAGAGATCTCTTACCATAATAACATCACTAGAGAGGGTTATAAAGCCTCTAGTCAAGTAACACTATGCACTAACCCTAGTTAGGTTTTATGTTTTCATATTCACTAAGCATATGCAAAGTAAAGTAAAGACTCATCTAGTGCTCACCAAATCTTATGGCACAAAGTTGGGGTAATAAACATAAAAATTAAACATGCATAGAAGATCTATACTTAATTCAATGTATAGGAAATCCTAATACATAGGAGAGAAGTAAAAATTCTAATCTATCTACTCTTACAAAGGAAGAACAAAGTTGGGAATACTTATCTTTGAAGACAAACACACTGATCCTAAATATCTCCCTTAGCCAAGGTGCTTCACAAGAGGTTGTTGTGGTATATAAGGATAAGAAGTATAAGTCAACTCTAGGCTACATAACTTCTCTATGCATCCAAAAAGACCTCTCCACAAGACAAGATTTGTATCTCCAAATGTAGTATTGAACCCTAAGCAATGTTCCTAAAGTAGAATGTTGGATAAGAAAATGCACAATATAATATTCTTCTTCTCTTCCTCTCTAAATGATGGAAATGGATGCGTATATATATTTAAATCTATCCCTAAACCTTTCTAAAAGTTTCATTGATAGGGTCGACCCAATTTGATTTTATGTTGTTATTTCATAAAAATAGTTTAGGTCCTAGTCTAGGTCAGCCACGATTGATCTAGACCCATAACATGTAAATACTAATAATAATATAGGGTTAGCCTAGGTTGATAGTGTATGATCAATGTCAAAAATCAGTTTTAGGCTTAGGTATGTGCTAACTAAGGCAGTGAATTACTTGGAGGAGTGTATAAGAGAGGAGGCAAAGCTTAGGGAAGTGTATAGGAGACATTTGTGTAGATAACAAGTGGTGGTATAGGGGACAACAATCCTATAAATCACTAATGGTCTACCCACCCCATTATCGGTGCACCCTTTAATGCATGCACTTAATGAGATTGAGACTTAATGGGTTCCTGCAAGAGATAAAACATCAATAATTGAGAAAGTTTGAAAATATTATGTGTATACAATCCTTACATCTTAGGTTATTTTGTGCTTATCTTAGTAAATATGGTGATAATTATAAAATAATATTTAATAGATTTCCTAGAATATTAATTGGCCATGCTTTATATTGGTTTCACACCCTACCTAGTGGTTCCCTACATACCTTCATTGAATTAGAAGAGGATTTCTTTTCACAATTTATCATTAATAATGGACCACTTGCTACATTTGACCATATTCTAGCTCTTCACCAAGAAACATCTGAGCGTGTTGGTGATTATATTATATGATTCAAGACTAATATGCATTCTTTGATATATCAACCAAAAAATCTAAAGAAACAATATATTTTTCGTAGAAGTATTTTGCCTCCTCTCAAAGATAACTGTTTCATCATGGTTTCAAATCTTTAAAATATATTTTTAATGAACTCATGTCACTTGAGAATGATATTTCATGAGCACATGTACCTAACTATGACACTCATGCTTCACATTTTTCTTCTATTCATCATACTATGAGTCATAACACTATCCATGCAACAATAAAGACAACTCCTAAACCATTGGCTAATCATAAAAAGACACCTACAATAAGTCCTATATCTTCTCTTAGTGGATCAAGATAATCTTATATATATATATATATATATATATATATATATATATATATATATATATATATATATATATATATATATATATATATATATATATATATAAGTCAAATTACAACATTGAAAAGGCTACTTGACAAGAACACGAATGTCTTACCTTAAATTAAGCATTGTGATTGGGTTTAGGTGCCATGAACATTCCATTTAATATTTTTTTATTAATATCATAGAATCAAAGGTCATATAACAGATAGGTGTCATGATTTGAAATATAAAATCTAAGATCTTATTGAAATTAATGACCTTACATCAAATACATATATTTCAAAAACATGGGACACAAGAACATCCTCTAATGTGAAGTAACATATGCAAAGTGATGTTACATATTCTAAAGTACAAAATCTAACTCCTAATGTAAACTCACCTAATGTGCCAATCTCAATTCCCAATGATCTTAAAAACAATCATCTTTTGCATATGAATGAAGACATGGCTCATATATATATATATATATATATATATATATATATATATATATATATATATATATATATATATATATATAAGTCAAATTACAACATTGAAAAGGCTACTTGATAAGAACACGAATGTCTTACCTTAAATTAAGCATTGTGATTGGGTTTAGGTGCCATGAACATTCCATTTAATATTTTTTTATTAATATCATAGAATCAAAGGTCATATAATAGATAGGTGTCATGATTTGAAATATAAAATATAAGATCTTATTGAAATTAATGACCTTACATCAAATACATATATTTCAAAAACATGGGACACAAGCACATCCTCTAATGTGAAGTAACATATGCAAAGTGATGTTACATATTCTAAAGTAAAAAATCTAACTCCTAATGTAAACTCACCTAATGTGCCAATCTCAATTCCCAATGATCTTAAAAAAAAATCATCTTTTGCATATGAAACCTTTGGTCATGAACATTTATATAAAATGAAATGAAGACATGGCTCATGATAGATGATAAAGCTTGATTTAATATGTGTAGTTTTCCTTTCTTTAAGACACTTAGATATGATATTTAAAATCTAAATTAAGTATCACTTTCCTTAATGAAATGTGTATTTTTGGGATGCATTAATATTCCTATATCTATTAGATCCTAATAGAGTTAATATTAAACTCATGCAGCCATAAGATCACTCCTTCACACCATTAACATGAAAAAACCATCCCAGATATTATGCACATAGACAAGAATTATGCACAATCTAGCCTCTTCATTATTGTCTCTTAATAAAAAAATTTAATTTATATATTCCTCTCTCAGGAACCAAGGAGAAGCACAAGGTGTGCCTAATAAATAGGTAAAATAATTAGTTTCACATAAACTGCTTGGTTGTTATAAACAACTCAAATATAGGTGGATTGTTAAAATAAGTGCACTATAAAATATTATTTGTGCACATAAACAAAATAATCCAATGAATATAACAAAAATCTAAATCAATCTTAACTCCATGAGTGGGTGTAAACATGACTAAAAATAAAATTGGTTTGGAAAAGATTCAAACCACAAGCTAGTGTGAACATGACCACTCCAACACCCTCCCAGAAGTGTAGAATAGGGAGTGAGAAAATAAAAAGTAAAGAGACTTAATGGGTCCTAATAACTAGCCCTAATCTGTGACCCATGTATAAATCATAGTTAAGTAAAAAGTTTCCCTATGGTAACCAATCCATCTTCTTGAAATACATGGATGTTGAGTCATTGTAATTTCTAAGTCAAATGGGGACTAATACTATGTGTGAGGCTTACTCTATAAAAAACATTGATCACAAACTAGGGAAAAAGAGCTACCATAGATGAAATGTATCATAAAAAGGTACCCAAAATACATTAGAACCATAGTGAGAGTGAAGAAGAGAACATATGTTACAAGGCATCCCAAGAAGTATGACTCAAAAATCTCAACATAAACCTATAGTAGGTGCACTCAATGGAATGAAGCCCATCGAACAAAATATGCACTCAATCAATTACCTCCAAAAGAAAATGTGGTGTGTCAAGGGATAACAATGAGCATAATAACTAAATCATTATGTACATACGCACATACCCCCATAATGCTGAAATGTGTGTAGTGACTCAAAAAATAGAGTGGGATAGTCCCACTACAAAACACTAAAATGTTGACACTAGGTTACACCAAACTATCTACTCTTCAAAGGGAGATCAAACTCCACAACAAATCTAAAGGAGACCATCAACATCAAAGGTACTTATATAAATATCTTAATAATATGTCCTTGTTTGTGATGGGATATTCAATAACCAAAGAGTAAAGTGCTCAATATAGAACATATAAACATGAAGAAAAAAAATCCATAACTCTCAGTGTGACTACAAATAAAGGTCCCATACAATAACAATATCATCAAGTGACGTAATAAAGTCCAAAATGAAGTCAATGTGTAGTATATTGTATCTATGAATGAGAGATATAGGCTCCAAAAAACACATATGCCTAACAAGGAGCTCAAATAACCAAAGAGCATCAAAAAGTAGCAGGAGCAATGTGCGATTGAAGAATTTGGTGGTGGAGGAACCTTGCATGTAGAGTCCTCTCAAATAATGTTGTCAATGCCACCAAGAATGATCATAAATCCATCCCAAATGAACACAAATGGTAGATGAATATGCCTCCATATGAGTGGGTGTAAAATCCATAGTAAAAAAATGTAAGGTAACATCCAAAGAAGTATTAGGTGGATCATGTATGAGCACTATAATCTCAGTTTTTTCAAGCCTGATTGAAGGTGCAAAAGAGCCCATATGTAGCTCAATGTCCTCATGAAGAGTGTGGTGAACAAAATATGGAGCTCTATTAATAGATATTAATGAAGATGAATCACTTGCATCATAACCACTTCCATGTTTAGCATTCCATATAATAAGCTGAATATGGTGAGCAATGCCCTGTAGATGCTTCCTAATGCTCACAAGTTTGGTAATGTGACCCATATAATGAAGCATGTAGGAGCCAAATATATTGGTATGTTACTCAAAATAATTAGGCATATATGTAGGTGGAATTAGAGTAGGATGTGTAGATTATGTAACAATAATAGGCATAGAAGTATCATCTGCAACAATAAGAGCAACATGAAGAATGGGTTACTTGGAATCTAGTAGATCATATTATAAAATTCTATCAAGTGGATGCATACCAGATTTAGTAACATAACATGATGGGTTATTAGAATGATGTTGTATGCCAATGATTTTATTCTATAGATAACATATGAGGGCATCCTTTCCATCAATCAAGGAGTGCAAAAGAGAATTTTTCCTTGTAAGTTTCAATTTTTCTTCTTAAAGTATTAAGAAATAGGCCATAGGATCAATGGGTTGCTTAGGTCTTGGTAGGTTACTATCAATAATCATACCAAAATAAAAAATATGATATATAACCACTATATTAGAATGCACATTAGTAGGTGGAGGAGGTGAAGGTACATCATCCAAGTGACCACCAATAATCAAATCTACATCATGAGTAGCAGGAAGAGGTGGTACAATTGTCTCATCCTCAAAAATTATGTCCTCAATAATAATGGAAAGAGGAAAAAAAATAATAAGAGGAGATGGATATCCCAAAGAGTCCTCACTCAAATAACCAGTAATAATTACACCCACACAAATGGAAGAAGATGGTGGAGAAACATCAACAACATCACCAATAGATAAATCCTCACTATGAGAGGAAGGAGAAGAAAGTGGAATAATGGGAGGTGAAGAGACCTCATAAAACAATGCTAAAATAATGCCCCAAACTCCTTTAGGTGATGTGGCATGCTCAATATGAGTTTGAAATTTATCAAAAACATGGAGGTGAATAAAAAAATGTGCCTCCTTTTGCAAGGATGCAAGCCATACAATATTGTCCTCATCTATAAAAATGGGAAAGTCACCAAGAACAAATATCCACAATCCCTTCATCTACAAGTGCATATGTATTTTGGTTTTCTAGGTAGTGTAGTTCAAATAACAAAGGGATTCAATCATACATGATTCCATATCCAATGATGGAAAAAACCAATAATGGTGAAAATGGCCAAAGAGGGATGTCGGTTACCACCAAAAATGCAACTACAAGTAAAACAAGTGGCATAAAAGAGGATAAAACATGCTAAAATATGATATTAGACTCTGTTGAAATTATGTCTTGTGTACAAATCACACAAAAATAAATGAAGTTTTTTTGTTAGGGGATCCAATTGTCTGTGAGATTGAACCTCACCCTCTAGTCTTTAATAATTAATATATAAGGTGTGAGTTCTAAATGTATAAAATGTGATAATATTATCATTAAAATGAGACTCTCAAAAAGGTCCCCCTAGTTTTAAAGATAGCTCCCCTTACAATTAAAATTTTGACCTCTCTTTAAAAATATACCACTTTAAAACAACTTTCACCAATTTTGAAATATTAGTTTCTCTACATAAAACTATTTTCCTCATATACTAGAAATGCCACCTCTTTAAAAAATCCCCTAAAAACATTTCTCCTATTTTAAAACAAAAATAAAAACTATAGAATGGTGAGAAAGAGGAATTTAACCCCTAGGTATCTAAGAGTAAGACTTTAATAAAGGCACTAATATCCACTTAGATACTTGATCTTCTCAATGCACTTATTTACTAAATATCTATTTGATTTTTAAAATTAATTTTAAAAGAAATTTAAATAAATAAATAGAATCCTTATGAAAAGGCTAAGCACTATTATCTTTGTAGTAGCAGATAAACCACATGGTAAAAGACTATGAGAAAATCCACATTACAGATGAAATTAATGCAAAATTCTTTTATTTTTAATACCATAGGTAAGGCAAGTGGTGATATCTATGAAGGGATCTTTTGGTAAGGTCAACAATTGTAAAATGGCTAGCAAGGAACAAAAATTGCTAGATTAGGAGGCTAAATAACTTGATGAGGAGACTTCAAGCATGAAGTATGCCATTGGAGGATTTTCAATCGATGGAGGAGATTACATGGTAGTGTTAGGGGTTTGAAACCAGTGTCTACAATGATGTAAAAAAAAACCTTCAATGCATTTTATAGACTTGATGCCAATGTAATCCTTAAAAAATGCTTTCAAAGACCTAAAACCAATGTTGTCACAACAACCTAGACATTGAATTGATTACCTGATTGGAAAGATTCAAAGGAAGAGACAACATGTTAAATATAAATATATCACTGACATAGTACATGTTGTTTTGTAGAGGTAGATAAGTTTTCAAAGGATTCAAATATGTAGATTCTAAAAAGATAAAATGTATTAACTAACATCCTTGAATCCTGGCTAAAGGAATAAAACTAAGCTAAAATGAGATATTTGATGGTGTTCCTCTTCCTATGAGATCAAAGAAGGCTCAACACAACCTGGTCCTTATCTAGATCTAAGTTCACAATCAGTTTACCAAAGTTTTGATGGTGTAGCTATAGACAATAGGATATGTGATGAAGGCTTTGAAAAGAGAATAGTTGGTGGTCAAGGTGAGCATTGTGCCAGAGCAAAATGATGTCGATAGCAAGCGTGATCCAATACATTCAGATATAACTCCAAAGATAGGCATCAAAATCAAACTCTTTACCCAAAAAACAAGCCTTATAACTATCAGACCTTGCCAAAATGGCATGGGTGGCTTGTGGGTCTATGTGGAGGGAGGTAGGACAACTTGACAAGCAAGTGGCTTGAATGTCAATGGAATGAAAAATAACTCAACCAACAAATAAATATTCCAAGGTCTTCAAAAAAACTCTCGTGCCATAAATGAAAAAATAGAGGCATAGGAAATTAT
Source organism: Torreya grandis (assembly GCA_037957365.1). NCBI lineage: Eukaryota > Viridiplantae > Streptophyta > Pinopsida > Cupressales > Taxaceae > Torreya > Torreya grandis. Next base: position 1,371,037 of record JARHVA010001743.1, on the reverse strand, counting down.
GGATTGTGATGTAGGGTTTCATTTTTTAATATTTAGATGGTTTATAGTTTTTTCATAAGTTATATAAGTCATAATTAGTCTATTTGTGGAGTCTTGATAGTCCATAGGTTCATATAATTTGAATTCTAGAGTTTCTTGCCAAAAACCTCTTTTAAAATATTTGAATCTTAATAAGCTTGTGTAAGGAATTTTATGCATTTTGAGAGGGTGGTAATATGTAACAAACATGTCTAGGGGTTTTAGAAAATTTAATAGGTCCACAAACGTTTATGAATATAAAATTCATGATTCTATATAGCCCATATAGTGTAAATCAAGAAAATGCAATGTAATAGAAAGAGACCTCCATGTAGGCAAAGGACCAAGAATAACTTATGTCTCCTTTTTAGGCATATAGGAGTTAGTTTTAGATTAGATATAGTGAATCCATTCAAATTATTTTAATGGGAAGGTAATTTAAAAAAAATTGGTATGAAGATATGATGTATATTTTGTAACCTCTGTTGTTGAATGAAAAAGGCAGACCTTTGTTTGAAGGTCATTATTGTTGTGACAAATTGTGTGTGATTTGTGAATGAAAGAGTGAGATTAGACTTGTTTAAAAATGTGATTTAAATTTATTAAATTTTTTTTATTCAATATTTTATAACAATAGAGAAGTGAGAGATCCATATCCTTGGAGGAGAAAAGATATACCCCTGTTCATGAGAGTATTGAAAAGACCCCATTATGATGTTTTCTTGTATATTGTTACAAATTATGTATTTTTTAAAAGATGATCAAATTACTTTTAATAAATAATATATATGGTCTTGAATGAGTTTTAAATGTGTATGGAAGACATAGTTACAAGGAATGTTGGTATAATGAGATGGTATTTGGTATGTATACAGACATACCCCTATCTCCTGACATCTTCATGATGAAGTGAACTATGTGCTTGTATTTATTAATAAATGGTTATTTAATCCATTTTAAATATTTTCTAAATGAACATATAGGTCCTTTATATTGTTCAAATAATTTACAGAGAATAAAATACATGAAAACTATTGAGTTTGAAAAGTAGTAACTAACCCCTATTTTCTATAGTAGTTATTGCAAAATTAGACTGTGAATATGTTCTTAAAAGGGACGTGATATTTGATTCAATGATAATGTTTTTGGAGGAATTTAGGTGATTTTATATATCATGTTTAAATTTTATTTGGCATTTGTCTTGCTTGGTAAGCATACTATTTCATATATGCAAAATACAATCTTGTAGTTAGTCATTAGTTTAACACAGTCAAGTAGATTTGGAGAAGGAAACCTATAATAAAGAATTAAAGGTTTAATCCATTGATTTTTTAACGTTAAAAATAAAAATACATACCTATCAAACTGACTTTGAATCTTGGAAACCTGTTATGTTATTCACAGTGGAATTTAGTGTGCTCTCGGCTAAGATTGAGATGAAAAAACCCTAAACTAGGGTTTAGATGATTAAATCCATTATAACCATAAAAATTTTATATAATTCAGTGAATAGATGGGTTTTTGTGTGGTTTAATATATTTAGGAGTTTATTTAGTTATTATGTACATTTTCATACACTTGGAGAGGTCTGTTTGAAAACCAGCCCTATACAAACCTAAAAGGCCTAAACAAAGGTATAAAGAGGGATTTAAAAGTGGTTAAAAGATTGAGTTTGATTATGAAACTTTGGGAATACAAAGTTGGTGGAAATTTTTATCTTCATAAATATTCATTTTTCAAATTTGAGAAGGTACTGACTGTATAAATCAAATAAAGTCTAAAAATAGGGCTACAAGGAGAGTGTATAGAGTATGCAAAGTTGTGCAATGAAATGGATTGAAAGTTGAAATGTGTTGGTGATTTTACAAGTGAGAAGTGAGGGTAATGAAACCCATTTGTAATAAGGTTAAATGTGTCTAAAATTAAATAAGGAGAAATATTAAATTGTAAACCATTACATGAAGAATCAGTCTATGAGTCATTGATAAAGTGAATTAAGAAACAAGGTCGAGTGTGATTTCTTGGTGTATGCTCTATATCATTTTGGTATCAGAGTGAGTGAAATATTCTTATGGATTATGAATTATATTTTCATCATGTGTTTTTAATTATAGTATAGGATAGGAAACCAAGGACAGTGCTCCAAGGAGAGAGTTAATAGAGATGATGATTTGGTCAAGACAATGACACAGTTGATTATTCTATTAGTTATGAGGATAAAGGCTATTGAGGATGTTATTAGAGAGAGAGAATAAATATAAGTGATAGATATAAAATAATGTGATGATAGGCAGCAAGTTTAATTAGTCCTCTACAAGAAAGGATGAATGAGAGAGATAATAGAGAGGTGGTTCATGAGAGACCACAAGAGCATGTAACAATAATTGAAGAAGGCATGGGATTAAAACACCATGAAATGTAGACCAGATCATTTATAAATGGAAAATTGAGAAGGGATGAAGGTTAAATAAGGCATGGACCAAGGCAAATATTTCAAGGACAATGTTGGCATTGTCATAGAAAGGGACATAAGGCAATAGAGTGTCCAATGAATGTGAGCAAAAGTATGTAGCAGTAGAGTGCAATAAAGGTGAATAAGGAGAGTAGACATGAAAGGAATGAGTCATTACTCATGAGGATAATACTATTATAGTATAAAAATTAATTCAAAGAGCCAACATAAAGGAGAAGCCTATTCAAATTTAGATGCAAGACAAGATGTAAATTTTTTAACTTAGTCATTAATGGAGGTAGTACTAATAATATTATATCTTTTGAGATGGTGAAAAAGTTTGGATTGAAGAGGATGTCACATCCACAACCATACAAGGTTTTATGGGTTTAGAAGGGTCATCAAATACTGGTAAGTGAATAAATTTGCGTTGAATTCAAGATAAGAGGATATAGAGATGAAGTGTTATGTGACATTATGCCCATAGATGTTTGTCACTTGTTGTTAGGGAGACCATGGTAGTTTGATAGGCATGCCATACATTATGGTCAAGAAAATACATATAACATTAAGTAGTATGGGGAGGTAAACATTATACTTCCATTGAAATGTGAATAAGAGAGAAGAGATGAGAGGATAATGATGATGCAGTATTGGAGCAAGGCCATTGAAAGATTGGGTTTGGTCAAGGTACCAAAGGAAGAAGACAAGGTGAGTTATCTTGAGTTGGTCCATATGTAGCATTATGGGTCCACAAATATGGATATGAGAGAGATGACACAAGAATTCAAGGTGGTATAAATTGGTATTCAAATGAATGAACACATAGTCCATAAGAAAGTGCTCAAGCATGAGAATAGTCAAAGCAAGCATGTCAATCAAGTTTATGAGAAAGATGAGAGCAAGATGGTGATATAAATTGCATATGAAATGGAAAGGAAGTGGCTTGGGATTGACACCAGGAAATTAAAGAGGATTGAGATTTAAATATACAAGTAGGAAGCCCAAGAGAGAGCCATGAAGGCTCCAAATTTTATTTCTAACATGATGGTTTATGATGAAAATGCAAATAAGGATCAGGCAACAAAAGAAATAATGATAGATGAAGAGAATATCAAAAAGTTGGGCAACATATAGTAGGCCCATGAACAAAATATCCATGAAGGAGTGGTAAGTAAAATAGATGTGATAGGTCATATGAGAATGCAACCATTGTATATGTAGAAGATGGAGAGTAGTCAAGATGTTGATGTATAACAACAAACTAAGAATCTACACAAGAATGTGGCATGTAAAGATCAAGATGATGTTGTGCATGAAATGAAGAGGGAAGCATAATAATTATGGAGGAAATAAGAATGAATAATTGCATCAGTGGTTGAAAAAGGATTTAAGGAGAAGATGGATCAGTTTTTAGAGGATAAAGATTGGTATACACTTGCCAAGCACAAAGAATATGGCAGCACCTATGTTTTGGTTAACAATGTTGTTTTGTGTGTAGGTATGCTATTGAAGGAGATGAAGAAAAGGAGGCCTAAATTTGGGGCCCAATATCATGTTAACCTCTATGAGAGTCAAGTGGAATTAGATAACTTCTATAATGAGTTTTATTGCAGGTAGATATAAGCATACATCAAGATGATTAACAAGAACCTATGGCAAAGATTTTTCTAGCTTGGTAGTATGATGTAGGGGCATCCTATAAAGACCCCAAAATGGTTTCATTTTTTTGTATTTATATGGTCTATATTTGTCTCATAATTTATATAAGTCATAATTAGTTCATTTTTGGAGTCTTGATAGTCCATAGGTTCATATAATTTGAATTCTGGAGTTTCCCACCAAAAACCTCTTTTGAAAAATTTGAATCTTAATAAGCTTGTGTAAGGACTTTTATGCATTTTGAGAGGGTAGAAAGATATACAAAACATTAATATTGGTTTTATAAACTTTACGAGGTCCAAAAATGTTTATGAATCTAAAATTCATGATTCTATATAGCCCATATAGTGTAAATCAGAAAATACAATGTAATGGAAAGAGACCTCCACGTAAGCAAAGGACCAAAAATCAGTTATGTCTCCTTTTTAGGCATGTAGGAGTCAGTTTTAGATGAGATATGGTGAATCCATTTGAATTATTTGAATGGGAAGGTAATTGAAAATTTTTTGGTATGAAGATATGATGGATATTTTTTTAACCTCTACTATTGAATGAAGAAGACATACCTTTGTTTGAAGGTCATTGTTATTGTGGTAATTTGTTTGTGATTTGTGAATGAAAGAGTGAGATTGGACTTTTATTAAAATGTGATTTAAATTTATTAGTGTTTTTTTTAATTCAACATTTGATAGGAATAGATAAGTGAGATATCCATGTCCTTGGAGGAGAAAAGATATACCCCTATTCATGAGAGTATTGAAAAGACCCTATTATGATTTTTTCTTGTACATTGTTATAGATTGTGTATTATTTGAAATATGATAAAATGAATTTTAATAAATAATATATATTGTCTTTAATGATTTTTAAAATTGTATGGAAGACATAGTTACAACGAATGTTAGTATAATTAGCCGATGTTTGGTATGTATACAGATAAACCCCTGTCTCCTACAATCTTCATGATGAAGTGAACTATGAGCTGGTTTTTATTAATAAATGGTTATTGAATCCATTTTAAATATGTTATAAACAAACCTACAAGTCCTTGATATTTTAAAAATAATGTATAGAGAATAAAAGACATGAAAATCATTGAGTTTGGAAACTAGTAATTAACCCCTATTTCCTATAGTAGTTATTGCATAATTAGACTGTGAATATGTTCTTAGTAGGGAAGTGATTTTTTATTTGATGATAAGTTTTTTGGAGGAATTTATTTTAGTTTATAAATCATGTTTAAATTTTATTTGACATTTGTCTTTCTTGGTAAGCATATTATTTCATATATGCAGAATATAATCATGTAGTCAGTCATTAGTTTAACACAATCAAGTAGATTTGGAGAAGGAAACCTATAATAGAGAATTTAAGGTTGAATACATTGATTTGGGAATGTGAAAAATAAAAATATAGACCTATCAAACTAAATTTTAAGCTTGGAAACCCATTGTGTTATCCACAGTGGAATTTAGTGTGCTCTCAGCTGAGACTGAGATAAGAAAACCATAAACTAGGGTTTAGATGATTAAAGCCATTCTAACCATCCAAATTTCATACAACTTGGTAAATATATGTTTATTATTGTGATTGAATATAATTATGAGTTTATTTAGTTATTTATTATGTTTCCATACACATGGAGGGGTCTATTTGAAAACTAGCCCTAAATAGGCCTAAAAGGCTTAAATAGAGGTATAAAGAGGGATTTAAAAGTGGTCTAAAGACTGAGTTTTATTATGAAAATTTTGGAATAGAAATTTAGTGTAAATGGGTGTCTACATTAATAGTCAATTTTCAAATTTGAGAAGGTACAGACCATACAAATCAAAGAAAGTCCAAAATTAGGGTTATAAGAAGAGTGTATAGAGTATGCAAAGTTATGTAATGAAAGGAATTGAAATTTGAAATGTGTTGGTGAGTTGATAAGTGGGATTTGAGGGTAATGAAACCCCTTTGTAAGTAGGGTAAAGGTATTTAAAATTAAAAAGGGAACAAGAATGAAACTATAAATGATTACATAAGGAATTAGTCTAAGAGTCATTGATAAAGTAAGTGAATTAAGAAACAAGGTTGAGTGTGATTTCTTGGTGTATACTCTACATCATATTGCAAAAAAATGAAAATCCAAATGAGAAACTTGCAACATACAACTAGTTATAGTTAGGTTTAGAATGTGTCAAAGAAAATAAAATGTTTCCTAGAATAATGGTTGCAATATAAAATGGTTGAGTAATGGTTGCAAGGGGTTACTATGATACCATGACATAATTCATATTTAATTCATGCTACCATAGGATCACTCATGCACACCATTACCACAAAGAAACCCTCTCAGATATTATGCACATAGATAATAATTATACATAATCTAACCTCTTCATTATTGTCTCTCAAGAACAAAATACAATCTATATATTCCTCTCTCTCTCTCTCTCTCTCTCTCTCTCTCTCTCTCTCTCTCTCTCTCTCTCTCTCTCTCTCTCTCTCTCTCTCTCTCTCTCTCTCTCTCTCTCTCTCTCTCTCTCTCTCTCTCAAGCACTAAGTAGAAGCATGAGGAGTGCCTAATAAATAGGCAAAAGAGTTGGTTTCACAATAACCACTTGGTTGTTGTGAACAACTTGAATATAGGTGGATTGTTAAAATAAGTGCATAATACAATATTATTTGTGCACACAAACAAAAAAATCCAAAGAATATAACAAAAATCAAAATCAATATTAACTCTGTGAGTGGGTGTAAACACGGATAAAAACAAAACTATTTTGGAAAAGACTCAAACCACTTGCCACTGTGAAAACAACCACTCCTACATATCCCAAACATGTCATACATTATTCTATGTTACGTGATTATTTTTTCACTGTAAATTTATATTATGAAATATATGGTTACAAATTATGAATGCAACATTTGATAATACATATGAGTATATTACAATTGAATGTGAGGGAAATACAATTAACATTTAAAGAGATAGAACTTGCGAAAAGAAATATTTATCTCAACTACAACTTAAATTGGTGCATAAGAAATAAGTGAACCAAAATTAATTAAAATAGAAAAGGAATAATCTACTCATATGTATCGAAGGCAAAATCAATTCACCTATACATATATATGCATCAGACAGTTCAAAACACAATGATTTGATGGCACTATCCTCTACTTTTATTACAAGAATATCAAATGTGTCATCATATTATCATTTATATAATTTATTTATTGATGATAATATTTTTTATCTATGTTTCCATACATTGTGCTTCAAAATTTTATCCTTTATTCACATAATTAATATGGAACTCACATTATATACCTATAATCATGAATTCATAAGTGAATATAGGGACGTTATTATGGAATTTCTTTCTTATATTGATTTGAGTTTTAGTCTCTTGATCAATCATTCTTTATTGAATTTATGACTTTTTATGATTTCTTTCCAATTGAATTTGATTGTTATATTTTGATTATCGCTTCCTTGAGTTCACCTTTTTGACATTTTATTGATCTATTTTTGCTTTATGTACACATGCTTAATCTTGATTGTCCTTGTTTTATTTAATCACCACATGTCTTCTTAACCTTTATTCCCCAGCTCTATTTAGTAAATATATTTTCCTATATTACCATGATATACATCATATATATATATATATATATATATATATATATATATGGTATATGGTTTTTATAATCATGTCTGGTTATATATTGTTTAATCTAATACTTATCATTATGTTTATATTGACCCATGCATTTCCATCAAAGACATAGCACCCACACATTCCTCACAAGTTATCCCTTTGTTATATATTATGCCAACAAGTAAATCTTACTATCACTTCATTCTCCATGATATAGATCCTAATTATTTTCATTAGGGCATCATACCCACACACATATTATAATACCCATTTATTATATCTATACCTATACATATCATTTGAGGGCATCATACCCATATATTCTCCATGAGATTTATTGATACATATATTAAACCTATGAGGACTTATCACATCAATGTCCCTATGGATCTTATATTTTGTATATTAGTACATTACATTATCCTACATCCACCTAATCACATGATGGTTTCACACATGATTCATCTATTCCCATATATTTCCCAAGAATGGGCAAGATTATTCTATAAACTTATAAAAATGTAAAAACATTAGAATAAAAGTAAAATAATATCTTTGTCCATGGATACATATCATGCTTATCTACTTATGCAATAGCTTTTACATATAAATGTTATGCACATGATTTTAATTTTATTGTTTGAGTGGGTGATATGTAAAATATATAGGTTATGTATGATCATGGACTTATAGATGTTATGCAATTTCATTCACACCCACATCATAGGGGAATTATCACATTGGTGATATGCCTTATACTAAGGTAAATTATACAATGGGTTTATATTACTATGCTTCATGATTTACATTTATGATATAGAGTTACTTACATTGATTACACATATATTGTTATTCCCTAAAACTTGTGTATTATATGATTCAATAGATTTCATAGTTACATATATATATTACATGGATACATTTTAGGTTCTTTCATGTGCCTATGATTTCATACATGTGTGTGTGTGTGTTTGTTTATGTGTGCTTGTGTGTGTTTCATGTTGAGATCTTATCCAATTCTTGTCCATATAGGAATTTCTGGTCATCATTACTTGTGAGTCATATTTCCTTACATGATGGTTTACTATTATATGTATTGTCAAATGATTGTCTAATTGTCTATCTATATTATGAAACATACTATGTTTGGTTCCATGATCCTTATCATTCTTGTTACTATATTTTAGATTACTATGATTGGTTTCATGATCCTTGTCATGCATGCTACTACTTGGATTAACATGTTTTGTGCCTACATTAGCATGTTCCTTACCATACATCTATTGGGGCATAAAACTATTGTTTGTGTGTGCTTCATTTATATATCTAGTCTTTAAAGGGTTCATTGCTAGATTTGGGCATTTATTTATTCCCACCTAGATTTTCCACTTGGATAATCATACCATTGATTATCTCTTTGAGATTATTATTATCTATATCTTATGCATAAGAAATTTACATTAGGTCATAACTTTATTCCACATCACATTGTTATATTGGAGCATATTGCTTACTTCCACTTTCATATCCTCATATGAGGTTGTATCTTATTATTGAGATTTACATACTAATTTTTTTTTATGGTTATATACATGTGTTTAAAATTATTTTTACTATATTATAGGTTTAGTTTTATAATCCCTCACCATATTGCATTTTATAAACTCTTTCCTTTGAGATGAATCATTGTAGGTTTGGTTTTACAATCTGTTACCTTAAAATGGGGCATATATCTAGATATTTTACATTCAAAAAATTCAAGATAGAGAAAAAAATTAGAGTAAAAAGTTGAAGAAAAAATAAGTACTAAAAAATAAAAAATATTTTCTTTTGTGATAAATAAGTAGATTTGAGTTTTCAACATGTACTCTAAAATTTATAGCACATGAGCAAATTTTGTTTAAAGTTATAGTTATGAGAAATGGAAACAAGGATTTTGTATCTCTAAGAATATAAATGAGCCACTAGGTTCTAGTATAGGTGTAAAATCAAACACCTAATATGCTTAAAGACATAGGATGCCACTATAGGTCTAAGGTAGCTATCTAGTTTTCCAGCTTGCACTAGGCCAAAGACAAACTTGAAAACTAGGTTATGGATAACATAATCAAGTACACAAAGGACATAGTTATCTCTAATTGGTATAACCATTGAATTTCATGTAGAAAAAGGGAAAATAATGCATTTAAAGCAATAAATCTATGTTATTAAAACAAGTATCACTACCAAGCAAGGAAAATAACTAAGAAACATGAAAATCTAATGAATGAAGAATGATTTTGAATTGAAAGACATTTTCAAAGAAAGAGAATGCACAAACCTTTAAAAACATATGTTAATACTTGTTCAAATGGATTTAACCTATCATGTAATCACTAAACCTAGTAAATATACTACACTACACTAATTAAATGGTTTCACCTTGAAATCAATGTGCCCTTAAATCATAATCAAACACAATGCAATTAATCTACCAATTATGGGTCCAAGTTTGATCTAAAATGGAGGAAGAGTGAGATATAATGTAGATCCTTATCTGATCCAATGTTAACAATCCAAGAGATAAGGTAAGGCAACAATAAACAAGAGGTATGGAGGCCAATCCAAGTACATAAATTAGGTGCAATGCTAACCAAGGGAGAACAAGAAAAAATAATAGTGAAGGTAGGAAAAACTAAGATAAATAATGATATATCTAGTTCAAAAATTGTATCCTTTAATTTATATCAAGGAGTATAAATCCAAATGGGAGTTGAATGATAAAAAAATGAATCAAAAGATAGCCAAGAATATCAAGAGAGAGGATTGAAACAAGTGTTTTCAAGTCAAATAGGGCAGCCCAAGGGATATATATTTAAAAAAGTGCATGTTTATGACCATTTGGGAATGGATAAAATGGAGAAAGGGAATAATCTAGAAGATTTATAGTCCAAACCGCTGGTTAAGTAGGAAACAGGTAGCCTAGGCCACTAGTTCTAGCCTAGAATTAGAAGCCTAGGCCACCTAGACACCTAGAGGGTCTCTAGGGTGAATAGAATGGGTATTTCCATGTGAATAAGCTCCAATATAATGCATGTAAGGTCTATAAGGGTTCACAATGGAATGGGGATCTATCCAAGTGACCGAGTAGGACTAAATAGGACTCACAATGACCAATACTATGCATGATGAGTAGATATGTAATCATTAAGAGCAATAGGGTTAGAATAATCATGATTAAATATTCCCTCAAGGTAAAAGTATATAGTGTTCAAAAAATGAGTTTTATGAATTAAGTAGAAGCCACACATAAAGGAAAAAACAAAACATTACCTATTATTCCCTGATAGGAATTATAGTGGAAGAGTAGTCAATGGTTATATCTAATGAGTACAAGTGTGATCTAAGCAATCCAAATTCAAATCCTACTCTTGCTCCTACATAGAAGGGATAAAAGTGATATAAAACTAGAAAATCCAAGATGACATTAACTAGAGCACCTAGTCTAGTGTTCTCCACATGAGGATTGTGGGCGATCTAAAAGTCCTCAAAAAAGGAGATTAACTCATGCATTGCCTCAAAGAGGGGGAAAAACTTAGAGATAAAGACCTTTTAGACCCTAGTAAGTTGAGACATAGCTAAGAGTGAGTCTAATAATAAATACACATAGGACATGCCTAGTGCATGAGCATTAGTCAAGGATCTAATGATCGTGTGATATCCAAAAATGTTGTTTATCTCATTGGTAAAGAAGGAACTAGTTACAATAAGATTATAGCCCCATGGGTCATTGATAGTCCAAGATACAACATTGGGTCCTAGGTTACCCTCAATACCACCATCAGTGTGAATCACCACTTAATGGTACATCATGATGGGGGTCAAGGATGAAAGACACCACCATAAAATTACTATTTTGGCACAATATAGAATAGGTAAGTTTCACATAGGAGATGAATAATACAACCAAGCCATAATCAAGTGGAAGTGACTAATGTAAAATATGGTGAGAGGATAATAATGGTGGTATGAGGCCTATGAAATATTAATATTGATTATAAAATACCAAATCTATTACAATTTATCATTGATGTCATGTATCTATGCACTATCATTAAAGTCAAAGGAAGTGTGAGATCTTATGTATTCAATATGGAATGCATAGTGAAGTCTAATAAAGTGAGTGAGTTGAGACTAGTGAAGTGGTATTTGGAATTATTTTAATCTTATTATGACATGGGAATGTGTCTATAGTGGTATGAAGATCTTTAAGAGGTATGGAACCTAGTAGGCTTGTGTGTTTAGACTAGTTCCTAAGCATGAACAAAGCTTGTAGAGGCATAATGAGTCATGATTATAAGATGAAGGTATTTGATATTTTTAGTGTGAAAATAAGTGGTAAAACACATGAGTGAGGTATAAATTACATCTACAGTGGTAGCAAAGTCAGGTATTGAGGCATAAACCTTGCATAAGAGACCTAGTGTGATGGAATAGGTCTAGTAGCATGTTGAGAGGAGAAGTTTGAGATATATGAAAACAAATTTAGTAGTGTTTGAGAACGTTATAGGTTCTATAAGAGTTTATATGATGTGTTGAGAACATATATAATGGTGAGAGGGCCATACTCCATACCTAAAGTGACTTACAGCTAAAGGCCTAGTGTGCCAAGACACCTAGTGAGGCCAAATAGAGGGTGAGGATAATATTTTAAGGTAACAGTGATTATATGTTCATGGTATGTTGTAATATGACACTTTTATAATGTTTTTTTATCTATAAAATAGGTTTCTAAGTGTTTTCAAGATCTAAGTATGACTAGTGGTTCTAGACCTAACATGCATAGAGACCTAGTGAGGTTCAAATGGAGGGTCAAGTTGAGTTTCCAAGGTAATAATGCTCATGTGATCATTGTTTGAATTTACATACATTTTTTCAATCATTTTTATTAATTTTTAGTTTGTATATTGAAGGATAAGACAAGAAATCATGTTTTGAGGTCTCTTATGCATGAAAAATGAAGAGATGAGAGCTTGAGAAGGAAGTTTAGATGCTCATTGGAACGTGTAAAATTTTTATGGTGTCCTAATCCTTTTGGTAAATATGTATAAGGGTCATAATAATTATTTCAAATCATTATTTTGGAATTTTAGGGATAGATTTATATGAACAATTGTTAAGGAGGTTAATTGGTCTAAAACCCTCTCAAAGCCCTCCTAATGACCTGATTGGAGAAAAATTATTGGAATGGGCTCAGAATAGATTGTAAAATATTTTTTTATGTTTTTATCATGTATATTAATCATACATACATATCCATGTGGTAGTGGTGTGTCAAGGAAGTGAGTAGAAGATACAAAAAACTGCTTATTTTTGAAGAATTTGATGTTACAAGTAGGGTTGATCAGGTTAACACATACAAGCTATTGGAGTTTAAAGGAAAAGAATAATTATTTATTTCCATTATATTTTTTTTGTATATTTATATCCTTTGTGTCAATAAATATTTTCAACCAAGATGACCTATCACCAAAATGGCTAACAGTGAAAATAGTGAGAAAAACTAGGCAAGTGTGAAAATGCATTTAGGGATGAGTTTCAGGTGACTAAGGATGAAACCATTTATTTGGGGTATTTTTTTAATACATATAATTATTTTTTAATTTTTAATAATTTTTTATTATTATAAAATATAATTTATAAGTTGCTCTCAAAGTGACCTTTTTGTATGAGTCAAGATAGTGAAACCCAGGACAGTGAGAATGATCTCCAGGAACAAAGTTACCATTGAAGCATATGATTTTTATGTTTTAGGGTGACATAATTAGGTTTTATGATATTTTACATGTTTTTTAATATCATTATTATTATTTTTTAAGTTTTATAATTTCATGTTTCCATGATTAGATGTTTGCAGTGTTTGGCAGTTCTTGATGTGCTAGGAGAAGTGAAGTGTGTGAGACAATATGACAAGAAATAATGAACCAAATGAAATTTTTTATAATTTTTGGTATATAAATGACCTATGAATCATTTATTTAATTTTTATAAATATTTTAAGGTGTTGATATGAGGAATCCAAAATGGCTTAGTAGATTGTGTTGAGATAGTAAGAGAGTAACAACCTGAGAAATTGGTCGAAGAGACCAATGATTGTCACTAAAGCTTAAGAAATAACTAGTGGAGGATTATATAGAGAAAAAAAATTATATATTAATTTTAATTATATTTCATGTAATCACTCTTACAATTTCTAAACATTAATTTCTTCATGATTGTGTTTTTAAAGGCTACAAGCAGTTTGAGTAGTTACTTTACAGAGGTGAGTTAGAGGTCCTCTGACCTGAGCTGAAGAATCCAATGAGTTTGAAAATTAAAATTAGGTATAAAAGTTTAATTAGAATACTTTAATAGTATTTTTTTCCCTATTTAAGTGTGGAGAGTCAAGATTTATTGATTGTACTTTGACTGTGTTTGACCATTCTGAGTGGTCATTTTGCAAGAGTTGGATTGAGGCCTTTTAGCCTATTTAGTGAATACAAATGGATATGGTGATTTAAATTATGTAATTAATGTTATATAATTTTTTTTCATAAGATAATGTGTCAAAGTTAACTTTATGTTTAAATTTTGTAAAGCATATTTTTTGGGTGTGTGAAGGGTTAATGGTGAGTAGGCCTAATAGCTTGGTTTAAGGTGTGAAATGAATCAAATGGTGTTGGGAAGCAAAGGAAAGGTTAGGTTTGGATTATTAAAATTTTATTATAATTTTTTTAATTATTATTGAATGGAAAATGTGGTCTAAGAGGTCTGAGTGTAAAGTGTGCCTTAGAGAAGGCCTAATTCCATTAGGTCTCTATAAGGCCTAATAGGGTTTTAGTTCTTAAAGGGTATGACTGACCTATGGAGTGGTTTTATCACTCATGTAACATGTTTTAATAACTATTAAAAGGATAATTAAATCATTTAAATTATCTTGTCATACCAATATGGGTGAAAGGAAGAGTTGAGTATAAAAATAAGGCTTAATTGACCTATTTGAGCTAGTTAGAGAAGAGGGATACAAGCAAAGTAAAGATCCTTTGAAAAATAGGGATAAGGTAATTGAGGACCATAAAATGGAGAAGAGGAGAATAAATTTTTATCTAACATAGTTTTTTTAAGTGGATGACCAGATCAATGGACCTAATGAGCCTAGAAGGGGTATGTTGAACAAGTAAGCCTAGAAGGTTGGTTGAGTGAGATTAAAGGGTAAAGAGTGAAAATAAAAGAGGTCATCATAAGTTTAAGATTAGAAATAAGTGTTCTAATATTATAAGAGATTAGAGGTGACTTATTTTGTTCTAAATTAACCTAGAGGGTTATGTTGTACAGACTAATTACCTAGTGAATACTATATTCTTGAGTCTAATTAACATTAATTATCAACCTAGGGTGCATACGCTTTTAAAGGATACCAACACTATATATGAATTATTGATTCATAATTTAACTTTATTTACTAGTTGTAGTATAATGAACTGATCCAAAACTTTAAAGCTTTGGTTGAAAGATAATTCAATAAATAAGACAAGACAATTCAAAATAATGTTATCTCTGAGAAGAGATGTTTTATTGATCAAAATTTGCAGACCCAAACATATGCTTATCTCTGAGAAGAGATGTCTGATTTCTATTCTAGGCTACATCTTATTTTATACATGTTTTTAAGGTGGGAGAATAATGTGGAAGGTCACAAATCTCAAGGGAGATTAAATGGTCTGACTTCCATGTGTTACAACATTATAGAATTTGAGGAATTACTATTTTTAGAAACTTACTATTTTAGACTACACTACTAAAAATGAAATTTGGGGCACTTCCATTGGTTTTTTGGGGGTCAAACTTCATTGATCTAAGCTCCATGACATCTCACCACATTTTCATCATTCTTAGCTTTCCAACAGTTCAAATGGTGAGTCAATTGGAGCTATAATGCAAAAGTTATGGCTCCTGAAAGTTCCATCACCAATTGGGGTGGACCCATCATTTGAATTATCACTCCAGATCATTCCTCCCTCCTTGAGAAGAAATGGTCCCCATTGCATCAAGATTAGTCATCAAGTGTGGTAGCTATATTTTGATTTGATTTCTGAGGCATCCTAGGAATGGACTGTGCAGGGCATGATTGTTCACCATTTCTATCTACAAATTAGTCTGTGGATGGAAGGCCATGAAATTATTTAGCTTTGTATCTATTTGCTTCTGTTGTTGTGTTGTTTTTGTATTCAGGGCTAAAACATCATCCCTTTTGGATTCTTGGGGCTTGACCACCATGAGAACAAATTTCTTGGCACTGATCAAAGAGACAGATGTAGAAGGTGGCACCTCTAGTACCCTATAGCATCATGTTCCAAGAGTGAGAGTGATCCTTTGAGTTCTTAGTTCATAGATGCCATGTCAATCATACATGAATGGCTAACCAAAGAGTACATCACAAACATCTAGATTGACCACATCACATAAGACCTCATCTTGGAAAGGTTTTATTGCATATGAGAGAAGACATTGGTGGGTGACATGAAGATTTATCCCTGGACTCAACCATCCAATACTGTATGGCTTTGGGTGAGGCTTCATGGATAGATTTAGGCTTTTCACAACACTAGCAGAGATTAAATTCTTTTGACTTCCACTATCAAGAATGAAATGCAAAGGCTTACCTTTCACCCATAACATAGAGTGAAACAACCTTTCCTTGTCATCTAACCTCTCCTCGTGGGTCTGTGATGAAGCAACAATGTCTTCAAGCTCAGCATCTATAATTTCTTCTTCAACCTCTTCGACTATAGGGTCTGTATGAGGTAGAGTAGTAGATGTTGAGGATTGTGACTCAAAAAGTAGGGACTTAATGGCTTGACATTCTTCTTTGGAGTGAGTTCCAGATTTGTGACAATCACACCACTTTCCAATCTTTCCTTCCTTTTGCTTCCAATTTTGGCCTCGTGTTTGACCTTCTTTATCACTTTTCCATTTTGAAGGCTGACTCTTCATATTCATTCTTCCATACTTCTACTCAATCTTCACTGTGAACTTGTACGCCTCACCAAGGGTTTCCAAATTGAAGAGTTCCATTTCTCCTCATATGTACCATTGTAGTCCACCATGATATTTGAGAACCTTGTGTCTCTCACTTTCTTGGATGCCCAATCTCACAAATAGAGAACGAAAAATATTAGTGTAATCTTGAACAGATTATTCCTTACCTTGGTGAAGTTGTTGCCACTCTATATACAGATCATCATATGATCTAATGGGGTAGTATTCTTCCTTTACAGATTTGATGAAATCATCCCAAGTAGGTTCTGTCTCAAGGCCAATATCATCTGCACTAAATCTCTTTTTGTACACTTCCCACCAATTTTTGACAGGGAATGATGCTTTCAGAAGACCAAAAGTAATCTTCTCTTTATCAGTGAATTTATTTATAGAAAAATAAGATGACAATTGATCCAACCAATTTTCTATTTCATCAACATTGATTTTTCCTTCAAATGTAGGGATATCAAAATTCACCTGAACCTTGAAGGGTGTTGGGGCACTGAAAGGATGTGTGGGTGTGGCTGAGGATCCATAATTTCTCATCGAGATTTGTTGGAGAGTTTGAGAAAATTATTGTAGCATCTATGATTGCTATTGTTGAAGGGCTTCATTCACCATTTCCTTGAAAGGATCAAATTTCTCGGTGTTGTTCGCCATTTGAAGTCATTTGGAGTGAATAGGTGGATAGTCCGTTGGTTCTATTTTCCACCTAAGCTTCTTGTAATCTGACCTTGTTCTTGGGATCATACACTCTAAAAACAAATTGATCTGATACCACTAATCCAAAACCCAAAAGATTTGGTTGAAATATGATTCAAGAAATAAGACAAGACAATTCAAGATAATGTTATCTCTGAGATGAGATGTTTTATTGATCAAAATTTGCAGACCCAAACATATGCTTATCTATGAGAAGAGATGTCTAATTTATATTTCAAGCTAAATCTTATTTTATACATGTTTTAAAGGTGGGAGGGGAATGTGGAAGGTCACCAATCTTGAGGGAGATTAAATCGTCTGACTTCCACGTGTTACAACATTATAGAATTTGAGGAATTACTATTTTTAGAAACATACTATTTTTAGACTGCACTACTAAAATTGAAATTTTAGGCACTTTCATTGGGTTTTTAGGGGTCAAAATTTATCACACAGAGATCCATGCCATCTCACCACATTCTCCTCATCTTATCTTTCCAACGGTTCAAACGGTGAGTCAATTGGAGCTACGGTGCAAAAGTTATGGCTCCCAGAAGTTCCGTCACCAATTGGGGTGGACCCATCATCCGAATTGTCGCCTGAATTGTTGCCCGGATCATGAACTTATGTTGAATTCACCATATAGTTATACTATGAAACTATTATTATATAAATACATAAATAATTCACACTTATAAATCACACATGCATCACACTTTATATAATCATATTAATAATGAAATCTAATTACATGATCTTAACTACGGAGGATTAGGATCTTCACTATAACTCCTTCTAAGGGGGCCCTTCCTCATTCAGAACTGAGTTCTAATCCTTCTTTGAGAGATTTGTAAAAAATTCTTACAAAATCAACTTTCTCATTACTCAAATCTATAGAAATTAAAGATTGCTACAAAATATTACAATGCAATGACTTCTATAGTTCTATTAACTATCCAATCTTCAATTTCAACTCACTAACTCCTAATCTAATAT
>JARHVA010001743.1:1260000-1350000 GCA_037957365.1 Torreya grandis | reverse complement strand
TGTATCAATACACACACAAAATCATAAATTCATTCATTTATAGAGTCATGGATGGTTGTGAGGGTTTACATAGGAATAGATATATACTAGGTATGGATGAGGATTATAAAATAGATTAATTGGTGGCCTCATCACACCCCTTACTTAACCTCTTTCTCATCCTCAAGCAAGCCTTCGCTGTATTTTACAACTAAAAAAAATTTGAAATCAAGGGGCTCAGTGTAGCCTGACCTTTCAAGGATATAGAAGCCTTTAGCATCATCAATGTTCTTCCATCTTTTATTCTTAGCCTCTATATCAATTGGGACCTTTCCCTCCTAGTCAGGAATTAGGAACCAAAACAAAGGAGGTTGAAACATCAATCCCAATCATTTTACCTTTCTCCTCTTGACAAGCTCAATATACATGTATACTCTATGTATGGCCTCCCTAAGGTTTTGAGGGGAGTAAGATTCCTTTATTTTTAAAGCTTCAGAGATTTCTAATCATTTGTGAGAACAATAAAAAAAAATTGCTTTCCATCTCCTTCCATAAGACTCTAATGATTTTGAACTTCTACTTGTTTCCTTATGACCCATGCTTATGGAGTACATAAGTTTATTAAGGAGATCCATTCTTCTATTACAACATATGGATTACGTAATTCACCCCTAATCATTAGGGTAGCTTGTTTTTGTTTTTCATGATACTCCACTACATGTTTCCTTCATATTTCATTTAGGACATATGAATAAAATGTATTCAGCTGGACATCCCCCAAGTAGATGTTTGGATTCCAATTTGCATCACTGGGTACAACATATTTGTGGATGTAAAACTCATTTAACTGAGCTTGGAGGTTAGGTTCAGCATATCTATATACTTCAAAGAAAGATTTGAGGTCACAAACTATGTAATACTGATCATTATAGATCCTATCATATATGAATTTAAGCTATTTCTCTTCTACATAGACAACATACACCCTAGAAGGTGATCTACACTCCATTAACATTTTATTGGTTTCATGCATTTTATTAATCTTTTCCTTCAGCCATTTCTAATCTTTTTTTAAGTCATCTTTTTGTTTTCTTGTTTAAATATATACCTTAAATCTTTGTACTAACTTCCTGTAGTGAGTTTCATCATCACCAAATTGTTCCTTAAAAAAATACAGGAGGTCATCAGTTTCTATAGGTGTGGTAGTTGAAAGATCCACATCAATAACTTCTTCTACTCTAGGTGTTTTTGTCGTGGGCAATGGAGAATTGTCATGTCCCCTTTTTTATTGGACATCGACATATTTGATTATTAGCCTATTATGCGACCCTCGTAGGCTGAGAGGATGGATAGGGGTCATGATGGAGATTGGCTTGGCTTCGATTAGTAGAATTCCTACAGTTGGCTTTCGTTCGGGCTCTTTTGGACATGAATTAAGGGAGATATTAATATTTGATTAATTTAATCAAATATTAATTATTTGGTCTAATTTTTTTAAAAAACCCTAATTCTAATTTAAGAAACCCTAAGTCTAATTTAAGGAAATCTAATTTTAGCAAGCACACCTTTTGAGGGGTATAAGGGTTTCTCATGGGAGAGAGTTGTTTCATGATTGATTATTGATATTGATTTTGCTAAGAATTCTTCTGTGAAGACTGAGCCAAGGGTTCCAGGATTCCATTTGCATTGAAGAACGTCAACTCTTCATTGTGTGCGATTCAGAGGTTGTGAGAGATCAGTCGATCTATTGCCAAATTGAGAGATAACTTCATGCAGAAGTTATCACAAGGGTTTACAAGTTTGAGAGATAACTTCATACAGAAGCTATCACAAGGGTTCACAAGTATTTATTTATTTTGGTTTTGATTCAATAAATTATACAGATAGAGATCTTCTATATTAGAGCCATATATCTTGAGATTAGGCGTCCAACAAATAGGGTGTACTATATTAGCGGCTGTACGAAGTTCGTACAGATCCGTGAAAATCTGTAAGCATCAGCAAAAATATCAGACACCAACATCGGCAGGTAGAACCCTACAGAGACTGACATCGGTTGACCTCTCACCGATGTCGCTAGGTTAACAACCCCAGTCAACCGACGACGGCAGTATAACCAACGTTGGTGACTATGTTTTTTACACAGCAGGCTGAGACGTACTAGATCTAGATTTATTTCCCAGTTTATGGAATACTCAGGCTATTAAGGCCGTATTTTCAATATTCTTTGTATACTTGACAGAGGACCTTTATTTTAAGCATATGAGCAAATAAATAAGAGATTATACTGTGATTTATTTATCTATTTGAAGATATTTTGCACAAATATAGATAAGCAATTCAGAGCTTTTGTCTTTCAATAGTCCCTATTGGTTGGGGATATTACAGTGGTATCAAAGCTTTGTTAAAAAAAAATACCCTAAGAAAGGGATACTACAGTGGTATCAGAGCTTTGTTAAAAAAAAGAGACCCAATCTATTGCCAAATTGAGAGATAACTTCATGCAGAAGTTATCACAAGGGTTTACAAGTTTGAGAGATAACTTCATACAGAAGCTATCACAAGGGTTCACAGGTATTTCTTTATTTTGGTTTTGATTCAATAATTATCCAGATATAGACCTTTTGTATTAGTCCATAGTTCTTTAGATCAGGATCAAGCATATAG
This sequence comes from Torreya grandis, assembly GCA_037957365.1. Taxonomy (NCBI): domain Eukaryota; kingdom Viridiplantae; phylum Streptophyta; class Pinopsida; order Cupressales; family Taxaceae; genus Torreya; species Torreya grandis. Next base: position 1,347,354 of record JARHVA010001743.1, on the reverse strand, counting down.
ATTGTGCTATATTGGTGGCCGTACGAAGTCCGTACAGATCTATGAAAATCTGTAAGCATCAACGGAAAGATCAGACACCAACATCAGCAGGTAGAGCCCTATAGAGATCGACATCGGCCGACCTCTCACTGATGTCGGTAGGTTAACGACCCTAGTTGACCGATGATGGTAGTATAACCGACGTCGATGACTGTGTTTTTTACACAGCAGGTTGAGATGTACCAGATCCAAATTTATTTCCCAATTTGCAGAATACTCAGGCTATTAAGGCCATATTTTTAATATTCTTTGTATACTTGACAGAGGACCTCTATTGTAAGCATATGAGCAAATAAATAAGAGATTATACTGTGATTTATTTATCTATTTGAAGATATTTTGCACAAATATAGATAAGAAATTTAGAGCTTTTGTCTTTCAATAGTCCCTATTGGTTCAGGATATTATAGTGGTATTAGAGCTTTGTTAAAAAAAAGAGACCCTAAGAAAGGGATACTACAGTGGTATCAGAGCTTTGTTAAAAAAAAGAGACCTTAAGAAAGGGATACTACAGTGGTATCAGATCTTTGTTAAAAAAAAGACCCTAAGAAAGGGATAATACAATGGTATCAGAGCCAAATTCCTACCATCCTGTTGGGCAAACCAGAGCTAATGTTCTGCCATCCTGTTGGGTAGTTTGGGTAGATTGGTCATTGAATCAATGAAGTACCCATGATTACTTCAAGTATTCAAAAAATAGTGGGACACTCTTATGACAGCGAATGAGGAGTGGGACTTATTAACTCCTCAAGTTCGGGAGAGGTTGTCTTTTGATCACTTTGTTAAGCTGAGGAGAGAGCACTATAGATCAGTTAGACAAGATAGCAACATGTCCCATGATTATTATGAGATAAGAGATAGTGAAGATGAGGATGAGTCTGATGCTTGCACTCAGAGTGGGGAGGTGTGCTCAGATGTTAGTGCACTAAGGGTTGATGATCTCTCAGCTATGGTAGAGATTGTAAAAGAGTCCCAGGATCTGATTATTGCAGATGACACATAGGAGGATGCAGTGGACAGTTTTGAGGACTTAGTTTCCTTGGCAATTTCTTTCAGTATGGAGGAGTTGGACAGCGATGCTACAGTTGTTGATACTCTGTATGTTGATATGAGCTATGGAGTTGATTCATAGAGTATGGATGGTAGTACGCTAGAGATCATTGATTTTGAGTCTACTCTTTTAGACCGTGCATCAGAGGAGGATTGTAGGAGACAATCTAGCCAGTGCCACCATGTGTCTAGTCAGCTAAGAGTTAGTGAGCAAGATATTGCTACCACTTGCAAGCATTTTTATTTTGCTCGTCAATTGTTAGCAATATATGGATGGGGTTCTCCTACTAGCATTGAGCAGGGAGGCAGTTATCTTTCTTTAACAATGATCCACTCTTTATGGGAGGCTATCCAAATTCTGAGACATGATTATATGTAGTTTGTAGCCGATAGAGATTATCTTATGGAGTGGGTCAGCACATCGTATGATGAATTATTGGTCAAGGAAGATAAGGTGAGTGAGCTTACTCAGTAGCTTGAGGTGACTTTTGAGATTCTTGAGAGTACGCAGTTGGCTTTTGAGGAGTCACAGTTTCATTTGGCTGAGGTGACCATGGAGTTAAAGCGACTTCAGTGTTTATCAGAGTTGGTACAATCACAGGTTGTGGTATTTGGGGACATGAGGGTGCCCATGGTTGAGATTGTTAGAGATAGTGGGGATGAGCATATATCTATCCTTGATGCTAGTATTGATTCATTTCTACTGATGTTACATTCAGTTGAGTTGGGTGCTACAGTCGAGCATAATAGTTAGCTTGATATTGTGATAGGTGTTGTGATTGATAGTTTGGTGGTACATGACTTAGAGCAGGAGTTGATGAGATATGTTGATCACCATAGAGGTATAGTGTGTGGATTCTCCACACTTGGCGTAGTCCCATTTGGGATTTGTTACAGAGTTGGAGTGTGCCTTCTGCATAGCATGGTAGAATGTGTACACGGTATTTGTAATCTTGGAGTTGGGTTGAGTTTCATTCACTAGTTTGATTATCGATTCCTCTTGGTCATACTTTAAAGGATATTGCGGGAGCTTGTGTTGCTTGTCATCAGTGTAGATCATGACTACATTTGGGATCCAGGTGGATCAAGTGGTTCATTGTTCTGAGATTGCTTGGGGACAAGCAATTTTAGGAGGGGCAGATTGTCATGTCCCCTTTTTTAGTGGACATAGACAGATTTGATGATCAGCCTATTATGCAACCCTCGTAGGCTGAGAGGATGGATAGGGGGTCATGATGGAGATTGGCTTGGCTTTGATTAGCAAAATTCCTACAGTTGGCTTTTGTTTGGGCTCTTTCAGACATGAATTAAGGGAGATATTAATATTTGATTGATCTAATCAAATATTAATTATTTGGTTTAATTTTAAAAAAAAACCCTAATTCTAATTTAAGAAACCCTAAGTCTAATTTAAGGAAATCTAATTTTAGCAAGCACACCTTGTGAGGGGTATAAGGGTTTCTCATGGGAGAGAGTTGTTTCATGATTGATTATTGATATTGATTTTGCTAAGAATTCTTCTGTGAAGATTGAGCCAAGGGTTCCAGGATTCCATTTGCATTGAAGAACGTCAACTCTTCATTGTGTGTGATTCAGAGGTTGTGAGAGATTAGCTGATCTATTGCCAAATTGAGAGATAACTTCATGCAGAAGTTATCACAGGGGTTTACAAGTTTGAGAGATAACTTCATACAGAAGCTATCACAAGGGTTCACAGGTATTTCTTTATTTTGGTTTTGATTTAAATATTATCCAGATATAGACCTTTTGTATTAGCCCATAGTTCTTCAGATCAGGATCAAGCATATAGATTGTGCTATATTGGTAGCCGCATGAAGTCTGTATAGATTTGTGAAAATCTATAAGCATCAGCAAAAAGATCAGACACTGACATCGACAGGTAGAGCCCTACAGAGACCGACATCAGCCGACCTCTCACCGACGTCGATAGGTTAATGACCCCAGTCGACCGATGATGGTAGTATAACCGACGTCTATGACTGTGTTTTTTACATAGCAGGCTGAGACGTACCAGATCCAGGTTTATTTCCAAGTTTGTGGAATACTCGGGCTATTAAGGCCGTATTTTCAATATTCTTTGTATACTTGACAGAGGACCTCTATTGTAAGCATATGAGCAAATAAATAAGAGATTATACTATGATTTATTTATCTATTTGAAGATATTTTGCACAAATACAGATAACCAATTCAGAGCTTTTGTCTTTCAATAGTCCCTATTGGTTGGGGATATTATAGTGGTATCAGAGCTTTGTTAAAAAAAAGAGACCCTAAGAAAGGGATACTACAAAAATCTATTATAGAAGGGTACTAAAGCAAGAGCATAATCTATTGTAGGTGCTTCTATGGCCAAGGTAGATTAAGTTATTATAGGTTCCTCTAGGGAAGCTATTACAAGTTCTTCCAATAACCTTTCTCTATCCATAGATAGTTCTTCAAATTTTGTTGCCCTTAGAAGTGTTTCAATTCCTCTCTTACCTTTCAATTTTTTTATCTCATTCCTCAACCTCTATATTTATTTCATAGCTTGTTCTAATGTTTAGAACTCCTGGGCATGAGGAAGTATCCATTGATCTACTTCTTTTTCCATAGTCTCTTCTTCAATCAATTCCTATTCTATTCTAGGCTAATCTATCATTCTCAATTATTTTTTTATATACCCAATGTGTCTAAGGAGATCAATGTCTTCCTCAATGAATTTGGATGGATGGGGTGATTTTTCTTCTTCCTTGGAAAATTTCTCATCAGTAGACCATTCTTTAATTTCAAACCCATCAGGGGTGAGGAGGCTGTAGTTGTCTTTTGTTTCTTAATTATTTGAGATCTCCTAGTAGGAGGTATCCTTCTTGATATAATGGGTTTCTTTTCTTTAGTTTTCATCTTCCTTCCAAGAGGGGTGGTTGATGGAACTTATTATTCTTATGCAATAGTTGATGGAAGAGCTTCCTCTTGTCCTAAAGGATCCATGGTGGAAGAATCAATCTATGGTGAGGAGGTAGTGGGAGAAGGAATATGCTGCTATGGACTTCCTTCTCTATGTCAAAAGGAGGTAAGACTAGTTTCTTTCTCTTTCTTCTATCCATATCAATTTCAGATGGAACCTCAGTAGCTACGGCTTAGCTAGTAGCAATAGTGCCTACAACATCTTCTTGTATATCTATTGGGCCTACTCCTCAAGAGATTCCTCCTCATTATTACCCTATTCCTATTGAGGTACATTATTCCCTACTTAGATCAAGTCTGGTAGAGTTTATTCCATGTTTAGTTATCAACCATATTAAGCAATGATGGGATAGGGATTTTTCAATACCCTTCTGGTACTCTTTGGACATCCTTTTTATAATGTTACATAGGTGATTTAAAACATTAATGGTTTTTTCATGCCTTAAATGATTCAAAAATTTAAATTGAAGAGTGTAACTTATGGAATACCTTATTTCATAGGTCATATATCTGATGATGTATGAGGCTATCTCCCTCTAGGTTGTAGGTAAGTTGAGTCTCTCCCCACCACCTTTTTCAGTACTAGTTTTTCATCTCCCTGACAAATTTATTGTTTGGCTTCTTGACCATTGGGTTTGTCATGCCAATTCTCTCTTATAATTGGTAGCCTAGTTGCCTAGCTAACTAATTCTTTAGTGACTAGGAATGTGATGTCATGTATAGTATCTTGGTCTCCAATGAAGTATCCTACAAATTCCCTAGAAAAAGGTTTTGAGAAATGCTATAATTTCTCAAAATAAGTGGTCCAATCAGCTCTATTGAAGACAACCCAACTGTTTTGGTCTCCCTGAAGTTGCTTATCCATGGGTTCTCTCCTCATAATTGACCCTCCTATTCTACTAAGTGTAGCTTTTCTATCAATCATTTCCACCAGTAATTAACAACACACTCTATTTGGCTTATAAAAATCTACCTGTAACAAATTATGGTTTGTTTAATAATGGTAGTTTGTGGTTGTAGAGTTGTAAGTTATGGCATGCTTTAGATTTATGTGAATGGGTATACTTGTAAGGGAAAGAAATAAAATTGATTATTTTCCCTATAGGGTATTATGGATTCATTATGGTGTATAATCTCATATTATGGATCTTATAGTGTGTTGGTTGCATATTTTATCTATCAGCATACTGATAAACAAAATAGGTCTGATCAGCCAAAGTAGGAAGATTAGTCATCCAAATGTGTAAGTTTATCACATCAAAAAGAGACTGCTCTCTCCTCTCATCAAGGGGAGGTTCCTTGTGGATATGCTATATATATGTATAAATATAAAATAATACTCAAGGGTAGAACAAGTCATCCATCTCTCTTTCCTCAGAGATGATGTGTGTAAAACAAAGGAAAAACTCAAAGGAAATGACAGAAAACACTCCTCTTCTTTCAGAAGTACTATTCAGCCAGCCACAAGAATGCTCCTAGAAATAAAAGCAAAATGGAACTGAAAGCATAGTAACCAATAAATTGAGATACAACACAAAGTCTCCACTTGAAATTATCAAGAGTAATATACGAAGGACAATGAGGGCACAAAGTCATCCTAAAGTCCTTTACACAGCAATGAAAAGAAAACACACTGAAGACAGCTATGGGGGCACAAAGTCTCTCCACAATTGATTCTTCAGGACACCTTCCAGACTAATTTAACTAATCCTACTTGTTAAATTAATGGAACAAAAAATATATCAAGGAAAAGGACATAAGAACAATTTCCTCAACAACAAAGATATCACAGCACAAAGTTTGAAAAAGTCCCTTGCTTTCTTATTCCAGTAACAAAATATGATTAACAGACCGAGCACAAAGTCTCAATGATGCCTCTCAATTTGGGTAGAGTTTCATTCAGATTGTCAAAAAAGAGATTCATTTACAATGAAAGAAAGTCCCTTATATAGCCTCTTCAAGGAGGACTCGGGAACAGTAATACATCATGATGCATTGGGAACTGTTAGGAAGATAGGCTAGAATTTTGGGACATTTTACCCATTTGATCTTCTCAATGTAGATAAACAAGCCACACAATTAAAAGATTGCAACTTTCAATGTCCACTTGGCGGTCTGATCTTGTCTTCATCATTCCTCCTTTTCTAGTTAATTAAATTGGGTCCTGGATTCATTCATTGTTTTGTCTTTCCTCGCTTTCTGTTGGTCTTGGTCTTGAATTCTGGGAATGCATTCTGATATGTAAGTTCAAAGGATCAACAGTTATTTTGTTGACTTCAATTTGATGTTTGCACACCTATCACTATGTTTCCAACGGCTAGTTGTCTGTGTTGAATTTTGACGTCTTCGGGTGCGTCACCCCTTGGTCTTCTTTCAGCTTTTTGCTTGGTACTTTTTCTAGATTGGACTTACCCTTTCGAGCCTTGAGAAATGACCCATTTTGAGTCAGAATATCCTCCCACAAGGGTATCTATCCTTTGGGTAGTCTTTAAATGATTTTTGAGCTTCTTCAAGCGATCCTTCAGCTTCAGGAAGTGTCTTTAAATTGGTAGTCGAGAGTCCCCTACAAGGGCACTTGCCCTTCGGTGTCCTTCAGCAGCCAATCACAAATTCCCTCAGGCTTTTTTGATGCTTCCTCCCGTGACCATTTCCCATGGACATTTTCCCTGAGGAAAATTCTCGTGGACATTTTCCTGGGGAAATTCTTGCGAACAAAAAGTCTGTAGAATTATTCTCGCAGACAAAAAGTTTGCGAAATTATTTGTTCGGCCAAGTTTTTGAACAAGTCTTCAGAAAAACCACTTCTTTGATTTATTTTGGACTTTTTGTCTGAAAGAATTCCTTCAAACAAAAATTTGAAAGAATTATGTCTTAGCCAATTTTAAATGTCTTAAACAAATCTAAAAGAATTACCTTTCAACTTCCTTGAAAAATGACCCTTCCGAAGGGTGCTTTTATTGATTAAGTGTCCTCCGCAAGGGCACTTGTCCTTTGAGAAGTTTCCTTCTGCATTGAACCACCCCTTTAAACTTTGGTGATGAACCATTCTATTGAACCAAGACGTTGAACCAATTGGTTGAACCAAAAATGGTTCAAGTCGATGGTTCAAGCCGATAGTTCAATTGGATGAAACAAGCCGATGAACTAAGCATTGAACCAAACATTATGAACTTGACTTTGAACCAACAGTTGAACCAATTGGTTAAACCAAGGATTTGAACCAAAATGGTTCAAGCCAATGGCTCAAGCCGATGGTTCAATTGAATGAAACAACTAAATGAACGAAGCGGATGAACCGAGTGAATGAACCATGCATTGAACCTTTTCATTGAACCAAGACATTGAACCAAGTTTTGGTTCAACGGTTCAAACAAATCTTTGAAAATGTCTTTGAACCTATTGCTGAACCTTGAGACGTTGAACCAAAGGATGAACTGAACAAATGAACCAACTGAGTGAACTATTTGGTTGAACCAAAAGACACTGAAACAAAGGGAATGAACCACCCGAGTGAAATAAAGCGTTGAACCCCTTGGTTAAACTGAGCCATTGAACCATTCCTTTGGTTGAACACACCGTTGAACCTTGAACCCATTAAACCTTTGAACTAAATTGGTTCAATGGTTTAATGGTTCAAGCCACCTTGATTTGGTTAAGTGTTTGGAAGTCGATGAACCAATTGAAATGATTGAACTTTGAACCTTGATGAAGCACTTAACTCTTGACAATGACGTTGAACCTATTGAATCTCGAACCCGTTTAAACCTTTGAACCAAAGTGGTTCAATGGTTCAACGGTTCAATGGTTCAAGTCTCTTTTTGCACTCAGATGCTTGTTGATGGAGATTTTCGATTAAACCAAGGCTCTGAACTAATCCTTTGAACCAAAAGACGTTGAACCAGAGGATGAACCAAAAGTTAAACCTGCTATTGGTGTTTACTGATGGAGATTTCTATTTGAACCAAGGCTCTGAACCAATCCTAGAAAATGTCTAAGTGTTTAAAACTGATTCTTTTGACTGAAACCACCTACAGAAGCCTTTGAACCTGTATAAATGAACCTACATGTAGAGTCTATAAAAACCAAGTTCATAGATTTTCTCTAACCTTAAGAGAGTTCATATAAATCAACCTATAAATCCCATTGGACTTGACCTATAGAGTCTATAGATTTTCCTTTTCCTGTTGAATCTGTAGATTCAAGCCTACAGAGTCTGTAGATTTAGGCCTGCAGAGTCCATAGATGTTTTGAGAAGCTTAGAAAATGAGGAATTTGAATGTCTAGGATAAATTTTGGAAATGGAAGAGACAATTTTGGTATGTAAGACCAAAATAGTTCAAATTTTGTCCCAAAAATGACTACTATTTTTGGGGGACAATAGCTGGCTCTAGTTGGGGAGCTTCTGTCAATTGCAAAACAAATTAGGAGTAGAATCTTGAATTTCCAGTGTCTTCATGTGTACCATTGGGCTTCAGAGTCATGCTACCCAGAAATGAAAAGCATCAAAAAGAAAACAAACAAAAACAAAATAGAATTAAAAACTTTATAAATATGCATATATACATATGCAATGATCTGATACTTCAAGAGTTGAAGTGTTTCAGATGTTGCTCATTGTGGGGCAGAGAAAAGAGTGTGCCATCTTGGTATTTCAATAGAGGCTATTTTCACCAATGTGCTAATGAATTATAAATGGGCCTCTCCAAAGGGAGTCAAACTTTCCATGCATCCCCTTTGGTTCTCTTCTTTTGTCCCACAATAGGACTTGATCCCCAATTTGGAAATCATGATTTCTAGCCTTCTGATCAAAGAGTTTCTTTACCAAACTTTGATGAGCAACAATTTTGTCCACCACTATGGTTCTTTGTTCCTCCAGCTGAGTCAGGCACATGATTCTTTTGTCAAGAGAAATCTCATATGTTTGATCTTCAATGGCCTTCACCAATTTTAAGGCTGATAACTCTAAGGTGATTGGTATCTTAGCATTGATACCGTAAAGAAGTTGAAAAGGAGACATACCAATTACCCTCTTTGGTGTGATCCTATCTGCCCATAGAGCATCAACCAATGATTTATGCCATGTCCTTTGATTATCATCTGCTAGCTTTTTTATAATAGTTACCAAATTCTTATTGTTGGACTCAGCTTGTCCATTCCCTTGTGGAAAATAATCAGAAGAGTAAGAGAGTGTAATTCCATAATGAAAATAGAATTGCGTAATCTCTTGAGAGGTGAAACAAGTTGTATTATTAGTAATAATTTTGAGTGGAACTCCAAATCTAAAAATGATATTATCTTTGAGGAAGTTGCATACAACTTTTGAAGTAGCATGCTTAGTTGGGATTGCTTCTACCCACTTGGTGAAATAATCAGTTATTGTAAGGACATAATCATGTCCAGCACTTGAAGATGGGTTTATTGTCCCAATAAAATCAAATCCCCATTTCTGAAAAGGTTCCTCTATGATTACTAGCTTGAGAGGCAGGGTAGCCAACTTGGGTCTTCCAACAAATTGCTGGCAAAGTTCACATTTCCTCACCCACTTATGTGCATCTTGGAAAAGAGTTGGCCAGTAATACCTGGCTCACAAAATTTTGTGAGCAGTCACAGGAGCAGAAAAATGTCCTCCACAAGCCAGATTATGGAAAGATTTCAAAAGCTAGGTTTGTTGTTCTTTGTCTACATAGCGAAGGAATACTCCATCTATGCTTCTCTTGTATAGGTCATTATCCCAAAGGACAAAATTGGCAGCGTTCAACTTGATAGTCCTCCTTTCTTTGTAAGACAAATGAGCAAGACATTCACCATAAGTCAAAAAATAGGCAATACCTGAGTACCATTCATTGGTAGTGGAGACAAAAAAGACTATTGGCGTATCTTCCACTTCAACTTATTCATGTTGTGTATCTTTTGGCTTATTATCAGCCATTAATTAAGATAGGCCTTTACCCCTAACAAGCTTTGTTAGCTTGATATCCAGATCAAACTCTTAGATATTTACAATCTAATTACCTCTTTTTGTGCCAAACTCCTACTGAGTTAATAGAGACTTGACTGTAGTGTCAGGAACTAAGGTGGTAGTGTGTGAATTCAGAATATAGAAGCGGAAATGTTTGACTACTTTCACCAACGCATATGCGTGATTCTCTATATTTGAATACTTCATTTCATGGGTTTTAAGAGGGCAACTAATGAAAGAGATGGGGGATTCCATACCTTCCTTGTCCTATTGAATAAGAATCATTGAAATATTGTGCTTAGATGCATAGCTGTATATAATGAAATCTCTATGGTAATCTAGACAAACCAAGGTAGGGGCATGAGCAATGGTAGTCTTGATATCCTAAAATGCTGATTTGCCTTCTTTAGTCTAGCTGAAGGTAATCTTCCCTTTCATCATGTTCACAATGTGTCTTGTCTTCTTAGCAAATTTAGGTATGAATCTCCATAAAAAATTCATTTTTTTGAAGAAAGAGTGAACAACATTTTTACTTGTATTCAAATTTAGCTCTTGAATAGACTTGACTCTATCTGAGTCAATCTTTATGCCTTCTTTAGACACAATGTGTCCAAGGAGTTTCCCCTCTGTTACTCCAAAAATAGACTTTTTAGGATTTAAAGAAATACTATTCTGGCGGTAGCATTCCAGCACTTGTTATAGGTGGCATACATGATCAGATCGACGCTTTGAAAAGATAGTCAAATCATCAAGGTATACCACTATGAATTTACCAATCTCATCTTTGAAAGCCAGATCTATAGCTCTTTGAAAAGTAGCACTGGCATTTATTAGACCAAAAGGCATTCTCTTGTATGCAAATGTACCCCAAGGCATGGTAAATGCAGTCTTGTGTTGGTCTGCTTCACCAACTTCAACTTGATTATAACCTAAGAAGCCATCTAGCATTGATAACATCTATGACCCTATTACTATTTGAAGCACTTGATCCATAATTGGCAAAGAATAATTATCCTTCAAAGAGGCTTGATTCAGATTTCTAAAATCTACACAAATGTTGATTTCACCTTTTTTCTTCCTTACAGGCACTATGTTTGCAATCCATGTAGAATGATGGATTGGGAATATAATTCTAGCATTTAACATTTTCTGTATCTCAGACATAATAGTACCTAAAAATTTTGGATTATATTGTCTATATTTTTGCTTATAGGGCATTGAGTCAGCCTTGAGAGGAATGTGATGGCAAATTTCATCAGGTCTGAGAGACTTCAGATCTTCATAAGAATATGCTAAGACATCAATGTATTGATAGAGCAAAGTGGTGAACTTGAATCTTTCTTCAGGGGTGCAACACTTACCAATGTTGACCATCTTAGAATTTTCTTTAGTGATCAGATTTACTTGATCGAATCCTTGAGAGAGACTTGAATCTATTTGCTATTGTTTGACGAATCTATCATGCTTGTCAAATAGATTCTCAAGAGAAACCAAGCCTTTGGGAATTTTGTTTCCTTTCAGCTGTAAGAACTCTTCATTTATATTTGAACTGGATTCAGAAATAAATTTAGGCTTATGCGATTCACTGCCTTCAAAATATAGTTGTTCAAAATTGTCTTTCCATTCCAGGAAAGCAATGATTTGATGGTCATCACTGAATACTTGTTAATGATCAGAATTGTTAGGTACACTTGGTCTATAGACCAGCTCAATGGTATACTTGTCTTCTTTAAAATCTGAATGAGGAACTAAGAGAGTTCTTGAAATAGCAAGTGCATCAGCTTTGTCATTAGACTCTCTAGGTATGGAAAAAATATTGAAATCATCAAAACTTTTAATTTGGTCCCAAACCAGGTTGTGGTAGTAGCGTAACCTCTCATTCTTGGTCTGATATAGATTTCTCACTTGACAGACCACTAATTCAGCATCCCCTTTGGCATGAAGAAACTTGATGCCTCTTTCTTAAGCAGCCTTCATGCCAAGCAACAGAGATTCATATTCAACTGTATTTTTAGTGTTGCTGAATTTTAATTTATAGGATGAAGGAAACATATCTCCTTGAGGAGATATCAAGACAATCCCAGCTCTCGAACCAGTAGAGGAATAGCTACCATCAAATTCTAGAGTCTAAATCTCATCTGATACTGACTTTTCTGTAGACTTTCCTTCATCAGAGATGGAGGGTCCTTCTTCATCTGTATATATAAAGTAGTTACCCATACCTACAGATTCAAAAAGGATTTGAGCTTTAGGGGCAGATATCTAGGTAACTACATACTTTGCTTCTTTTTCAGAGAGTAATCTCTTCATTACGCCTTGGACAGAAATCCTTGCTTCAGATAAATCCATGCTCAGTTCTCCTCCCACATTTTTATAGAAATTTTGTCCAAGCAAAATGCCATAAGATGCTGGGACATCAACCACCAAGACAGTCATCTTAATCCTCTTGTCTGGAAAGGCTGCGAATGCAAATTAGGCATCTTTGATTTTCCCTAGCAATGGTACTTGCTTGTTCTCCATGGAGAAGCATCTCCCAAATGTCTTGGTCAGTGTGAGACCAAGAGACTCAGTGACTTTAGCAGGCATGACATTGTCAAATGCACCTGAGTCTTTAATACAGTTACTCAGCTAGTGGCCATTGATTAACAAGAAAACATAGAAGGGTTATATTTTTCCAGGAGTAGCTGGAGGAGTAATGACCAAATTATTTGGAATAGCCATGTTCTTTGGAGAATTAAGAGTTACCTTTTTAGCCTTTTGTCTTATAGGGATGGTTTGATTTTTAACATATTAAACCAGCTTATTCAATTGATCTAGATTAGACTGCAAGTATTTAAATTTAGACATCTATATTTTTGTCTTTTTGACATGATCAATTATGTCAAATGACTGAATTGAGCTAGGTACAGAGAAAGGTACTTCAACTTTTTGAGTTTTAGGAGGGATGGGAGGTGGGCTGGTTTTCAAATTGGGAGTAGAAGGTGAAGGTGAAATGGATGTATTTACCTTTTAGGTGATGACCAAATCTTTTGATTGAAAAGGTAGAGTGGTCCCATGCTTAGCAATTGTGATTACTGGTTGAGGTTGTTCCTCTATATTTTCTTTATCAACTTGCTGGACTGATTAGTTCTTGGATCTAGTAAACACTGCATATGATCCATCTAAAGCTTCTCCTTTGCTTTTAGGTTCATCCTGGTAATTTAGTAAACTTATATGGGAGTCGCCAGCTGATTCTTCTTGATTGTCTTCAATAATATCAGCATCATTTTCTTGATTTAATTTAGGCTGATAATAGAATTCCGATTCTACTTTAAGATATCCCATTGCTGAATTGGTTAGAGGAGCTTCAAGGGCAAGTTTTCCTTATGGGGGAGGAAGGCATTTTTGTTGCCCTTGATTCCTGGCAGCATTTCCCTAATATGACTGATTTGGAAATGTCCTTTTGTATGAAGGAGCAGAAGACATTCCTTGAGCCATTTGCTTCTTAAGAGCAAGCAATTCATTTGCTAATTTCTACACCATTGGATCTGTGGTGCCTATAGATGCATATTCAGAAGATGATGAAGCTCTATTTCTATTTGGATCTATTCTTATTTTCCCTACTAATATGAGATCATCTTCTACTTTAGTGGCCAAAAGTTGAGCTGCAGTGAGATCTATTTGACCAGCACATCTCAAAAGAAAACTGACTTCAAGTAGCTGAGAATTAATGAAAAAGAATTTGAGATTCTCAGTTGTAGGTCTAGCAATCATAGGGATTCTATTTCTCAATTTGTCAAATTTAGCTATGAAGTCTCTCATAGGCTCATGAGGCTCTTTCTTCATCTGTGTAAGTTGAGCCAAAAGTGTATGTGCATCTTCTACAGGTTTGAATCTAGCTTCAAACTTAGCTTTAAGAGTATTCCAATTATTCATAGATCAAGCCTGTAAATGGTAAAACCAATCTGCAGTAGCACCTTGTAGTGTTTCAATAAAAATCTTGACTACTACATCTTCAAATTATACTCTGATTACTCCACAAGCTATGCTAAACGCTGTAATATGTTTATCAGGATGAACTTTCCCATCACCATAAAATTTAGGGAAATTCTTCCTAAAACTATGTGGAAGCTCATGTAGAGGAGGAGTAAGATTAAGAGGACCAAAAGCATTACCCCAAGGGCCTTGAACTACCATTATAGGATTCTAAAAATGAGGGATAACAAATCTCAAAGGGGTAATTATAGGCACAGCTTTATCAATAGCAGAAGTAGATGCTTCATCTGGTAATGGAGATCTAGCTTTAGTAGGAGGGAAGCTCTTGGTTCATTGGAGATGAGATGGTGAAAGAAATACATCAAAATCACTTTGTTGTACTAGCTCGAACATAGGGTCAATGATACTTTTAGCCCTTTGGCTTCGTGTATACCTTGAATCTGCTAGATTGTGAAACAAAAATGAAAAAGAATTGACTTTACTTCAGTTAAAGCTTGAGGCTTTAAACTATGTGTTCTTTTCTTATTAGTGAGGAGGTGAATGGTAAATGGTAAGGCTATGAATGGATAATGGGTAAGACAAATAACGGAGTCGCCAAAGTCTGTAATGGATAAGGTTTATAATGATAATGGGTTATTTCCCCAGTGGAGTCGCCAAAAATTGTTGGTTGAATATTTTATCTATCAGCGTACTGATAAACAAAATAGGTCTGATCAGCCAAAGTAGAAAGATTAGTCATCCAAATGTGTAAGTTTATCACATCAAAAAGAGACTGCTCTCTCCTCTCATCAAGGGGAGGTTCCCTGTGGATATGCTATATATATGTATAAAAAGAAAATAATACTCAAGGGTAGAACAAGTAATCCATCTCTCTTTCTTCAGAGATGATGTGTGTAAAATAAAGGAAAAACTTAAGGGAAATGACAGACAACACTCCTCTTCTTTCAAAAGTACTGTTCAGCTAGCCACAAGAATGCTCCTAGAAATAAAAATAGAATGGAACTGAAAGCGTAGTAACCATCAAATTGAGATACAATATAAAGTCTCCACCTGAAATACTCAAGAGTAATATACAAAGGACAATGAGGGCACAAAGTCATCCCAAAGTCCTTTACATAGCAATGAAAAGAAAACACACTGAAGGCAGCTATGGGGGCACAAAGTCTCTCCACAATTGATTCTTTAGGACACCTTCCTGACTAATTTAACTAATCTTGCTTGTTAAATTAATGAAACAAAAAATATATCAAGGAAAAAGACATAAGAATAGTTTCTTTAACAACAAAGATATCACAGCACAAAGTTTGAAAAAGTCCCTTGCTTTCTTATTCCAATAACAAAATATGATCAACAGACTGAGCACAAAGTCTCAATGATTCCTCTCAATTTGGGCAGAGTTTCGTTCAGATTGTCAAAAAAGAGATTCATTTACAATGAAAGAAAGTCCCTTATATAGCCTCTTCAAGGAGGACTCGGGAACAATAATACATCATGATGGATTGGGAACTGTTAGGAAGACAGGCTAGAATTTTGGGGCATTTTACCCATTTGATCTTCTCAATGTAGATAAACAAGCCATGCAATTGAAAGATTGCAACTTTCAATGTCCACCTGGTGGTCTGATCTTGTCTTCATCATTCCTCCTTTTCTAGTTAATTGAATCAGGTCCTGGATTCATTCATTGTTCTATCTTTCCTCACTTTCTACTAGTCTTGGTCTTGAATTCTAAGAATGCATTTTGATCTGTAAGTTTAAAGGATCAACAGTTATTTTGTTGACTTCAGTTTGATGTTTGCACACCTGTCACTATGTTTCCAATGGCTAGTTGTCTATGTTGAATTTTGATGTCTTTGGGTGCGTCACCCCTTGGTCTTCTTTTGGCTTTCTGCTTGGCACTTTTTCTAGATTGGACTTACCCTTTTAGGCCTTGATAAATGACCCATTTTGAGTTAGAATAGCCTACCACAAGGGTATCTATCCTTTGGGCAATCTTTAAATGATTTTCAGGCTTCTTCGGGTGACCCTTTGGCTTCAGGAAGTGTCTTTAAATTGGCAGTCGAGAGTCCCCTGCAAGGGCACTTGCCCTTCAGGGTCCTTTGGAAGCCAATCACAAATTCCCCTAGGCTTTTCTGATGCTTCTTCCCATGACCATTTCCCATGGACATTTTCCCCGGGGAAAATTCTTGCAAACATTTTCCTGGGGAAAATTCCCACGGACAAAAAGTTCATGGAATTATTCCCGCAGAAAAAAAGTTCACGGAATTATTTTTTCCACCAAGTTTTTGAACAAGTCTTTAGAAAAACCACTTCTTTGATTTCTTTCAAAAAAAAATTCCGAAGGAATTCTTTCAGACAAAAATCTAAAAGAATTATGTCTTAGCCAATTTTAAATGTCTTAAACAAATCTGAAAGAATTACCTTTCAGCTTCCTTGAAAAATGACCCTTCTAAAGGGTGCTTTTATTGATTAAGTGTCCTCCGTAAGGGCACTTGTCCTTCAAGAAGTTTCCTTCTGCATTGAACTACCCCTTTAAACTTTGGCAATGAACCATTCTATTGAACCAAGACATTGAACCAATTGGTTGAACCAAAAATGGTTCAAGCCGATAGTTCAATTGGATGAAACAAGCCGATGAACTAAGCATTGAACCAAACATTATGAACTTGACTTTGAACCAACAGTTGAACCATTTTTTTGAACCAAGGCTTTGAACCAAAATGGTTCAAGCCAATGGTTCAAGCCGATGGTTCAATTGAATGAAACAACTAAATGAACGAAGCGGATGAACCGAGTGAATGAACCATGCATTGAACCTTTTCATTGAACCAAGATGTTGAACCAAGTTTTGGTTCAACAGTTCAAACAAAGCTTTGAAAATGTCTTTGAACCTGTTGTTGAACCTTGAGATGTTGAACCAAAGGATGAACTAAACAAATGAACCAACTGAGTGAACTATTTGGTTGAACTAAAAGACACTGAAACAAAGGGAATGAACCACCCGAGTGAAATAAAGTGTTGAACCCCTTGGTTAAACTGAGCCATTGAACCGTTCCTTTGGTTGAACACACCATTGAACCTTGAACCCATTAAACCTTTGAACTAAATTAGTTCAATGGTTTAATGGTTCAAGCCACCTTGATTTGGTTAAGTGTTTGGAAGTCGATGAACCAATTGAAATGATTGAACTTTGAACCTTGATGAAGCACTTAACTCTTGACAATGACGTTGAACCTATTGAATCTCGAATCCATTTGAACCTTTGAACAAAAGTGGTTCAATGGTTCAATGGTTCAAGTATCTTTTTGCACTTAGATGCTTGCTGATGGAGATTTTTGATTAAACCAAGGCTCTGAACTAATCCTTTGAACCAAAAGACATTGAACTAGAGGATGAACCAAAAGTTGAACCTGCTGCTAGTGTTTGCCGATGGAGATTTTTGTTTAAACCAAGGCTCTGAACCAATCCCAAAAAATAACTAAGTGTTGAAAATTGATTCTTTTGACTGAAACTGCCTGCAGAAGCCTTTGAACCTGTATAAATGAACCTGCCTGTAGAGTCTATAAAAACCAAGTTCATAGATTTTCTCTAACCTTGAGAGAGTTCATATAAATCAACCTATAAAGCCCATTGGACTTGCCCTGTAGAGTCCATAGATTTTCCTTTTCCTACTAAATTTGTAGATTCAAGCCTGTAGAGTCTGTAGATTTAGGCCTGTAGAGTCCGTAGATTTTTTGAGAAGCTTGGAAAATGAGGAATTTGAATGTCTAGGACAAATTTTGGAAATGGAAGAGACAATTTTGGTCTGTAAGACCAAAATAGTTCAAATGTTGTCCCAAAAATGACTGCTATTTTTGGGGGACAACATAGTGCATGGTATTCTTACCCACAACATCCTCCCCCCCCACATGAGCCATCACATATCCTCAAGTGACATGGAGTGAATAAGATGGAAGGGATAGAATAGTGTTATAATTAGGGGTATAAGTGTGGGTTAGGACATCATCATATGGGTTTAAGTATGAGTTGAGGGGTATTAATGAATGACATGTTTCATGACTTAATATGGTTTTTAATATTTTAAATGTTATATTAAAATAATGAATACTTTTCAATGATCAAAATAAAAAACATACCTTTTTAACAATTTACCTAGGGTTACATCAAGGATTTGCATGTGAGTGTTTATATGTGAGTGATTGATAGACTATAATGATTGTGATTATAGTTTTAACTAGATTTAAGTGGGCCCCTTTGGATTAATTATGAGATCATAGGATGGTAGGCTTCTATGGTGCCCTCAGCGTGCCTGCATGTGATTCATGATAGCTTACATGAAACTAGAATAGGGGTCTTAGACTTGGATGAGAGATTATTGCTCTCCTACCACAAGGTGGTAATTTCATAGCTGGGTGATCAGAGTTAGGTGTTGCATGAACATGGAAGAGGGTAGCTAAAGGTGTTTTTTTTATCTTCCTCTGCATGAACCTACATGGTTTGCCTCTGTGTTATCTTACTGCCTATGGATTCTACCTAATGACTTTACCTTGTTATTTACTGGTAGGCCTAAGCAAATTTTTGACTTTTTTTCTCTAATACTCCTTCATTCCATCTCTGGATGGTCTAGTGTATTATTTATATGCTCAAAATCTCATAGCCAAGACCATAGCTTAGATTTTGGGAAGATCTATCATGCATGTGTGTAGAGAGATGTTAGGGTATGCATGTAGTAACTAGAGATGGTGCCCATAGCAACTGCAAGGTTGTGTCCAGCTATGGGAAAAGTGATCAGAGTAGCTACAAAAGATTTTATAGCAACTTAAATAGGTGCATATAGCATCTACAAAAGAGCCCATAGCAACTGAAGGAGGTGCCTTTAATAGCTTCAAAATAGGCCTTGGAAACTAGAGGAAGATTAATAATTTTCTCAAAATGATTATTTATTTTTCATTTTTGTTTTTACTCCTAAATAGCTAGCAAGTTAGTTTTTTACTTAGGCCCATTTTATATTTTTGGCCAGCCAGTAGGTTAGTTTTCTACTTAGAAACTACCAATAATGCCTAAAAAGGGTTTTTATTGTTAAGTTTTTTTTACTCTAACTGTTGCTTACAGTAGAATGTTTATTATAGGTCCTTGTCAAGTTAGAAGTGAGGGTGTCTGGTCAAAGACCAAGTGAAGGTCTAAGTTTTCATACCAGAGGAGGGATATGATGTCCTACTCTCTTTCATTTGTGAGTTGGTTAGTTCTCCTTTATCTGGTGAGACATCATATTGATCCAGCACATCATTATATCCATTTTGTAATTGTGTGTGTATGTTCTTAGAAAACTCCTCTTGAGTGAGTAGCTTTTTGTAAAACTTTAGTCTGTGTCCATTGACTAGTAGATATAATCTTACTAGATTAATGATTTGGAGTTGCATTGCTCCATTTTCATAAACATGCTCAATATCAAATAGACCAAGCCATCTAGTTTGGATTTTGCCCTTGTGATCCTTGTATTTTGAATCAAAAAGAAGGGCTCGATCTCCTACATTAAATTATATGGTCTTAATGTACCTATCATGCCAGTTAATCCAATGGTGATGTATAAGTTTTATGGTTTATAATGCCTAATGTTTGTATTCATCTAAGGCATTTATTTGCATAAGCCTTTCTTTCTATGCTTTAGATATATCCATCCCAAGTGCTAGTACTATCTGTAAGGTCTTATGCTCAAATTCTACTAGTAAAATAGGTTTCTTCCCATAGACCAACTTAGATAGGGTGAAGCTTGTAGTAGTCTTCTACATGATTTTGTAATCCCAAACAACTTCAAGAAGTTTAGCCTCATAATCCTTAAAGGATGTACTAATAGTCTTGGTCAAAATATTTTCCAACTCCCTATTGGTGACTTTCACCTATCTATTAGACTGTGGATGATATGGAGTTGATTTCTCATGCCTAATCTTGTATTATTAGACCAAAGCAGTAATTAAGCTAGTAGTGAATTAGGGTCCTTGATTAGTGACTATTTATTGTGGCACACCATATCTTGTGAATATTTATTCATAGAGGAAATCTACCACCTTCTCATCCCTAGTGTGTGTAAGAGCCTTGACTTCCATCCATTTAGGGACATAGTCAATATATACAAGGATATATACTTTTTGTTGTTTTATTTTGGATCAAAAGGTCCTAAAAAGTCTAAGCCCCATTTTTCAAATAGTTTAAACACCATTTGAGGCTATAAAGGCATCTCATCTAAACATGTAGGTCTCCCCATATGCTGACATCTATCAGAATGAGTAGTATACCTTATTGCATCTTTATGGAGTGAGGGCCAATAATATCATATATTCAATATTTTTATTATTATACACTTGTTTGTAAAGTGTCCTCTATAAGGTTCATCATGGTAGGCTTTGAGGTTGTATAGAACTTTGTCTCCTCTGAGACATCTTATGATGATAGAGTTAGGCCCAGTATAGAAAATAAATCTAGACTGCCATAAATACCTACCACTTTTCTAAATCAAATCTCTTATTTATTTAGGGAGGAAGTGTTTTGGGAGTAACCCTATGGTAAGGTAGTTAGAAATATCAACATACCAAGATGTGGTAAGGGTGAGGGAGAATAGGTGCTCATCTAGAAATGAGTCATCTACTATGGTATCTCCTTCAAAAAATTGTAAGCATGATGAAAAATTAGCCATGATGTTGTCCCTACCAAGCTTATGTATAATGGTAATATCAAATTTTTGTAATAATAGTAGCCATATTATCACTCTACTTGGGATAATTGGTTTGTTCATAAGGTACCGAATGGTTACATGGTTTATATGAATAAATACTTGATACCATGTGATGTAGTGATGAAACTTGTTGATAGCATAGATGTCATGTCCCCTTTTCAATTGACATCTTCAAAGTTGAGGATTAGCCTATTATGCAACCTTTGGAGGCTGATAGGATGGATAGAGGGTCATGATGGAGTTTGGCTTGGCTTCGAATAGCAAAATTGTTCTAGTTGGCTTTCGTTTGGGCTCTTTCAGACATGTATTAAGGGAGATATTAATATTTGATTGATTTAATTAAATATTAATTATTTGGTCTAATTTTAATTAATAAACCCTAATTCTAAATTAAGAAACCCTAATTCTAATTTAAGAAACCCTAATTAGGGAAAGCACACCTTTTTGAGGGTATAAGGGTTTCTCATGGGAGAGAGTTAGAATTATTATGAATGATTATTGATTATTGCTAAGAATTCTTCTGTGAAGACTGAGCCAAGGGTTCTAGTATTCCATTTACATTGGAGAACTTCCACTCTTCATTGTGTGTGATTCAGAGGTTGTGAAAGATCAGCTGATCTATTGCCAATTTGAGAGATAACTTCACACAGAAGTTATCACAGGTATTTCAGGTATTTATTTCATTAGGTTTTGATTCAATAAATTATCTAGATAGGGATCTTGAGATCAGGTATCTAGAATACAAGCCACAGTATATTATCTTACTTATGTATGAAATCCGTACCAATTCATGCAATTCTATATAGTTTTGCATCAAGTCGTACAAAGTGCAGGTAGCTCAGAGACCGACATCAGCAGTCCAGAGATTGACATCGGTTGACTTCATACCGATGATGGCAGAGTAGATTGACCAATTGAGACTGACGTTGGTAGTATATCAACTGATGATGGCAATGTAACTGATGTCAGTGATTGTGTTTTGACATAGAAACTCAAGCCATTCCAGATTTAGGTTTTATTTCTAGATTTGCAAAAGACCATGTTTTTTTAGACAGTATTTTCATATTCTTTATATGCATGATAGAGGACATCTATTGTAATCATCTAGATGAATAAATAAGATCATTGATTTTCTAGTTAAGAGATTATTCTTTTGTTTATTTATTTGATTGAATTTATCTTGCAAAACTGCATCTTTATTCATGCAAAACATCAAAAGGCAAAATACAGAGAAATAGTCAAAAAAATATCTAGCTTCAGAATTGAAAGGAAAAAAAGGGGATATTACAGTGGTATCAGAGCTAAATCCTGCCATCTTGAGGGTTTAGAGATCTTATGCAACCACAAGAGTTGGGACCACATAGGTATTTCACATGTAGTAGAGCTTTGCTTAAAGGCAATCAGGGTTTAGAATAACAGTCAATCACCATGAGTGACAGGCATGAGGGTAGCCCACCCAAGGGCCATAGACATAATGATGATCAGGACACTAGAGAGTTCTTCCATGTTATGGTTATAGGGCAGAAGTAGATGATGTAGGCACTACAGGCACTTACTACTATGGTAGAGAGGATGAACCCACCTGTTAGATAGAATGGGGAACCAGGAGATAATAGGAGTGTTATTGTTAATCAGAGACCACAACTGACTCATTCTAGGACTATTGATAGGCCTACACATCCTACATTTGTTCAAGATGAACCAGAAGAAGTACCAGCAGAGGAGGCGGCAAGAGATTCCCTATTTGTAGATGCCCTCATGGCTGCAAATAGGGAATGATGTAGGCACTACAGGCACTTACTACTATGGTAGAGAGGATGAACCCACCTGTTAGATAGAATGGGGAACTAGGAGATAATAGGAGTGTTATTGTTAATCAGAGACCACAACTGACTCATTCTAGGACTGTTGATAGGCCTACACGTCCTACATTTGTTCAAGATGAACCAAAAGAAGCACCAGCAGAGGAGGCGACAAGAGATTCCCTATTTGCAGATGCCCTCATGGCTGCAAATGATGAGTGGGACTTATTAGCTCCTTAGGTTTGGGAGAGGGTGACCTTTGATCATTTTGTTAATTAGAGGAGAGAGCACTACAGATTAGTGAGATAAGATAGGAGGCCTAGAGGTCAGCTTAGTGAGCTGAAAAAGGCTACTAGCAAGCTTTCTTTGACCACTTTTGACGGGAGTGGTAAGATGATAGCTCAATCTTGGATACATAAGCTTGACACATTTTTTGCATTAAGGCCAATGACCAAGATAGAGGCCATCAAATATGTCACTTTGCACTTGGAGGGGGTAGCACATGATTGGTGGTACCATGGTATGGTCACACTTCAGCATAACTAGGTGACAGAATACCAAGACTTTGTGGATAGATTGGTTGAGCGGTTTGACAGGAAAGATCCCAAGGTTTTCTTTCAAGATCTGGCATAGTTGAAACAAACAAGTAACTTGGAGTCCTTTATTAGTGATTTTTAGTGATTGGCAGTCATGGTGCCAAACATTTCAGAGCGTAGATTGGTAGTTCTCTTCATGCAGGGATTGACAGAACCATTGAGAGGTTGGATCAAAGCCTTTGATCCTCCTTCATTACAGGAAGCTATGAAGAAGGCCCATAGTATGGAGATTGCAGCCCCATCCAGTAAATTTAACTCCAGAGGTACTTCTTCATCCAGGGACCATAAGTGCTCCAACAGAGATAGAGAGGGATTAGATTTCAACAAAGATAAATCAGGTGTTAAGAATGATTCGAAGGCAAATCCAGTAGCACCACCTTTGGATAGAGAGGCTCTTAATGATCTATGTAGGAAAAAGCTTTGCTTTTATTGCAAAGGTCCATATGATGCCAATCATGATTGTCCTTTGAGGCCTAAGGGCAAGGCAAATCATGTGATGTGGGCATATTATGAGGATTCAGAATCAGAAGATTTTGAACAACAGGATAGTTCTAAGGAGTCTAAGGCAGAGGCTTCAGAGCCTAAGGCAGGGGTAGATTTAGAGCTTCACATACAGGAGGCACACTTATCTAGCATTTAGTCGGATGATTCATTTAGACTTCATGGAGTTTTGGCAGGACAGAGGGTCATCACCCTTTTTGATATAGGAGCCACACATAATTTTATAGATGCTATATTTGTGGAGAAGCATGGAATCACTACTAAAGATTTTGAGGGAATTAGAGTTAAGGTGGCCAATGGTCACACTCTTAGGTGTGAATGGATGATTAGAGACCTCCCATTGCGCTTGAACAACTATGAGTTCAAAGCTGATTATTATGTGGTGAACATGGGGGGTATAGACTTAGTCTTGGGTATGAAGTGGCTTTATTCCCTTGAGGAAGTCACTCTTCATCTCAAGGACATGGAGGTTCATTTTGATGTTGGTGGGAAGACACATATTTTTAAGGCGATACGGGGTAGCAACATCAAAAATATGTTTTTTCATCAGATGGAGAGACTCATACCACACGATATGGGAGAGTGTGATGCTGAGTGCACATTGGCACCAATACAAGAGATACATGTGGATGAGCTTTGTCCTGAGGTGAGTTCAGTTCAAGAGTTAGCACATGTGGTAGGGACTCAGCTTTCTTCTATAGTTGAGTCACATGTTGATATGAGTATGTCTAGCATTCACACTCCATATTCAGATATTGTAGTGGGTACAGGAGACAGCTGCATACAGCCAGTTAGTATTGTTCACATTTTTTAGGTGAGGAGTTTACTTGAGTTACAAGTTGATTTCTATTCATGGATTGGATGTTGGGATCCTTATTTTGGTACTTGGGATGATGTGATGCCATTAGATGAGAGTTGTGATAGACATGGCATGGAGTTTGCATTGATTGACAGCAGTGTAGATCATGACTACATTTGGGATCCAGGTGGATTGATTGGTTTATCATTCAGCGATTGCTTAAGGGTAAGCAATTTTAGGAGGGGCAGATTATCATGTCCCCTTTTTAGTTAACATCTTTAGAGTTGAGGATTAGCCTATTATGCGACCTTCGTAGGTTGACAGGATGGATAGAGGGTCATGATGGAGTTTGGCTTGGCTTCGAATAGCAAAATTATTCTAGTTGGCTTTCGTTTGGGCTCTTTCAGACATGTATTAAGGGAGATATTAATATTTGATTGATTTAATTAAATATTAATTATTTGGTCTAATTTTAATTAAGAAACCCTAATTCTAATTTAAGAAACCCTAATTAGGGCAAACACACCTTTTTGAGGGTATAAGGGTTTCTCATGGGAGAGAGTTAGAATTATTATGAATGATTATTGATTATTGCTAAGAATTCTTCTATGAAGACTGAGCCAAGGGTTCTAGTATTCCATTTTCATTAGAGAACATCCACTCTTCATTGTGTGCGATTCAGAGGTTGTGAAAGATCAGCCGATCTATTGCCAATTTGAGAGATAACTTCACACAAAAGTTATCACAGGTATTTCAAGTATTTATTTCATTAGGTTTTGATTCAATAAATTATCTAGATAGGGATCTTAAGATCAAGTATCTAGAATATAGGCCACAACATATTATCTTGCTTATGTATGGAATTCGTATCAATACGTGTAATTCTGTATAGTTCTGCATCAGGTCGTATAGAGCCACAGGCGGCTCAGAGACCGACATCGGCAGTCCAGAGACCGACATCGGTCGACTTCATACTGATGACATCAGAGTAGATCAACTGACTGAGACTAACGTTGGCAGTATATTGACCGATGAAAACAATATAACCGATGTCGGTGACTGTGTTTTGACACAGAAACACGAGCCATTCCAGATTCAAGTTTTATTTCCAGATTTGCAAAAGACCAAGTTTTTTTAGATAGTATTTTCATATTCTTTATATGCATGACAGAGGACATCTATTGTAATCATCTAGATGAATAAATAAGATCATTGATTTGCCAGTTAAGAGATTATACTGTGGTTTATTTGTTTGATTGAATTTATCTTGAAAAATCGCATCTTTATTCATGTAAAAACATCAAAAGGCAAAATATAGAGAAATAGTCAAAAAAATATCCAGCTTCAGAATTGAAGGGAAAAAGGGTATATTATAATAGACTACTGCTAAGAACTCTTTTTCAGTAATTGTGTAATTTAATTTGTTGCATGTAGGTTCTTGCTTACAAAATAGATAGCATAATTAAGTGCTCCCTAACATAGCTCCTAGGGCAGTATCTGAAGCATCTATGTGAATATGGAATGGAAGCTTCTAATAAATACCACATAGAACAAGGGTGGTGGTCAATAATTCCTTCAATTATTTGAAGGTTATATCACAAGTAGGAGTCTAGATGAATTCAGCATCTTTAGTCAAGAGAGTGAATAATTATACTGCTACTTTGCTGAAATTATTGATAAATCCCCTGTAGTAACCAATGTGTCCTAAAAAAATCCTGACATCTTTATGTTTTTGAGGAATAGAGAGATTTTTTATGATGTTTATTTTCACAAGGTCAATATTAAGCATGTAGACAATACCTTCTATCTATAATTCCTTCAGTAGATACATGGTTGCCTAAAACAATACATTTCATCATAAGCATGTAGCATTTCTTGTGAATTAAAGACAAATGGTACTCCTAATAGTGTTGTATCACTTTATTCAAGTTTTTCAAGCACTCATCAAATGTTTCTCTAGAAACATTAAAGTCATCCATATAAATTTCTACACATTTGTTTGCCATATCTACAAAGATACTCAAGATAGCCCTCTAAAATGTTGTAGGAGCATTACACAGCCCAAAAGGTAATACAACATAAGCATAAGTACCTTAGGGACAAGTGAAGGTGGTCTTATCCTAGTCTTGAAGAGCAACACTAATTTGGTTGTAACCACTGAAGCCATCTAAAAAGGCAAAATATTTCTTTCTTGCTAGTGTGTCCAACACCTGATCAATGAAGGGCAGAGGAAAATGATCCTTTCTAGTTGTTGTATTAAGTTCCTTGTAATCTATTCATACATGCCATTATCAATTTTTATTTGGTAAAATTACCAAATATGAAACCCATTCACTATCTAATATGGGGTATATAAATTTAGTGGTCAGTAGTTTCTATAATTCCACTTTGGCTATTGCTTTAAGAGATGGATTCATCCTATGTTATGGTTGTCTAATTTTTTGGCACTCTTCTTTGATATAGATATGATGTTTGTGTATTTTTGAGCTGATTCCATGCATTTCCTCATAATCTCATGTAAAATCACATTGGTTTACATGTAACATGCTGACTAGATGTTTTGCCTCATTTGACTCCAACTTGTTAAAAATAAGCAATGTTTATTTTGAAGAGATTTTAATTTACTGTGAGAGTGCTTTCATCATTTCTATATTGCTAATAGATCTAGTTTGGATATATTTATGAGGAAACAATTATTAGAATATTTTCTATACAAATGCATTAGATTTATCTACTTCCCAAAAACTAGAAAATGGGCACTCAACACATTGTAGGTGGTTGAGATCTATAGAATGAGTTTGGTAATTATTTTGGAGAACATTGGAGAGAATTGTATCATCTTCCTGATTAGTCAAGGTGTGTGCATGGTCTATGGTGAATACAAGAATCTATATAGGCTACTCTACCTCATTTTCTTCATCCTATAATGTATGCTTTTGTGTTAGGGTTGGTTGTGCTAGGGGATAGAGGACCAACTTCTTAATGTGGTTACCATTGGAGATCAACATATCACTTGATTTGTATTTGATGAAGGTATCATATATGGCAAGCCAAAGACATCCTAATATAAGAGGATATCCACCCAAATTATACTTAGGCTACAGCACAATAAAATCTACAAGATACATCCAAGAATCTATAGTAATGACAAGATCTTCAATTATTCCTGCTAGTCTTACTATAAACCTGTCAGGCATTTACAAATTATAGATGTGGGATGAATATTATTCAACTATAGTTTGTGCATGGTTTTAGTTGTTATTATATTTATTGTATACCTTAGGTCTATCAATGTATTAAATATCTATTGATCATGGATCTGGTTGTTACTACTAGGCATCCTAGAGCTGAATATTTTTCTGATAGGGTGTTTCCTAGTGTAAGGTCTACTAGCTGACTAATCACATGCATTTTATTGGGATCCTTCTTCATTCTAGTTTTATGTAGACATAAGCCTCTAACATATTTGGAATATATGGGCACATCCTTGATGGCCTAGAAGAAGGGAATTTTAACAAAGAAATTTTTCAGTTGTCCTATAAAATCAATTCCATGGTGTTGAAGGGTAAGATGTTTTAAAAATGGTGGGATTATTTCATAAATAGCTTTATTTGATAGTTTAGAGAGTTATTATGGTGGTGAGGGTGGGTTAGCATGATCTTCTAGAGTTTCTTGATCTAACTCCATTATTATGGGTGGGGCTAGAAGTGATAAAACTTTCCCTAAATATATATGAACTTCACTGATGTTCAACATATATGCCAAGTATTGGATAGGTTTAGTACTGAATGTTGATTAAACTAGATTATTTACAAGGTTCTACATGGGTTGGATAGGGAGCCAATTAGGCTTAGGTGTAGCTTATGTATTCGGCATAAGATCATGAGGTTGTTATTGCTACTATGGAGGGAATCATCCTTGATGGTTTCCCCAGGGCTGATTGGGTCTCTAGGACTATTACCACTAGTTTGTGAAGAGTGGGCCTTAGGGTGGTTTCCAAGCTTATGTCCAACGTGGGGAAGAATTTTATGGAGGTTTCTAGGAGGTGGTGGGGTAGCTTATCTTAGGTGGCTATCAGTTGAAATTAAGAGGTGGGGATGCATTTTATGGAGGTTTTCAGGAGGTAGTGCGGTAGCTTGTTTGAGGTGGGGCATTCATCCATGGAATAGTCCAATTGGGAGTAGTATTTTCAAATTATGAGTTAAATGAAATAGAATTTGCAAAAGGTGGATTTTATCTCTACTTGGATAAGATGGTCATTGAACCCATGGCTTTCTTTATGCAACATAAAAAACTTGGTCTCCGTCTCCTCCTATAGCATGTAGCTCTACTATTTTTGGTTCTTCAACTGTAATGTTAGTTAATTTATCCCAAACCTCATGACACCTATAATATATCTTCCTCCTCCTACAATCTAGATAATAGTTGGTCAAAGCTTGATCCAAGGCTGCTTGCTTTTTTCTTGAGTGTAGGCTATCTAGTTGGGTGGCCAAATCACTAATGATATCTTATTTCATGTCTTGTAACAGGTTGCTAACTTCATATCTTAATAGGCCACTTGAAACTATCAATGGAACCTTGATGCCCCTAACTTTGTTTATGGCAGACCTGAAATAGTGCTTGCTCAATTCGTTAATGTTTACAAATGGTAGATGGGAGATATCTCCTCCACTCATTAGGTTCAAAGCTTCTAGATAGTCTTCTTAGACTCCTTTCAAGAAGATGAGTTTGATAGGTTCTTCTCTTAGTGCACTTTGCTTGAATTTTTATACACTGAACATGAACCGTTCAACATAGTCTTCCAAAGATTCATCCCCTTCTTGATTCATCCTAAATATGTCATTTCTTATGTAATGTCTTCATCATCTATATTCCTAATACTTAGCCATTTTTTTCTTTTTCATATCCTCCCAAGTGAGGAATGGATTACTACCTAGTCCCATGAACCAATAAAGTACTGAGTCCTTGAGGGTGGCTGGAAAAAGTTTTAATTTCTATGTATCCTGTCTATAGTCATAGCTTCTATACATGATATCAAATTTGAACAAAAAGGTGTCTGGGTCTTATGATAATGTACCTTGATAATTAGGTAAGGTTGAGGGTAGGATATTTGTTATTTATATTACACCTGTTACATATGGAATAGGAAATTCAAAAGTAACTATGTATGGAGTCTCATTGTCATCCATAAAGTCTTCTTCTCCATTCATTATAGCTTTCCTTGTAATATGGATACCAAAGGTACTTAAGATCACATCTTCAAATTTTGTATCATTCCCTTCATCAGGATGATAGTAAACATTTATCTATTACTCTATAGTATTTTTATGATGAGAAATCTAAAGATTCTCTTAAGCTTTCTTGGATTTGTTCAACAAATCCTTAATAGAATGTTGTTCTAATGCTACTTTCTAGAGTATTTGGTTCATGAAGTTCTTCTCCTTCATTTCTCCTTACTAACTTACCTAATGCTTCCCCTGCTTCTATTTCCTTTTTCAAAGCTAATAGTACTTATTCTACAAGTTACTTCCTTCAGTTTGTAGTGTTTCTTTCTTCAGGATCCCTTTGACTTATGGTATATTTTTCAACAAGATTATTATTTCTTTTTGGGTACTTATGGTTCGTTACCGGTAGAAACTTGTGGTTTGTTTAGAAAGAATCTCCCTCAAGAATCTCTTTCTCTCTACATAAATATTGTGTTGCACCTTTTAGCTATCCTGTTCCTTCCGACACATGATTAGTATCTTTTTTGTTTTTTGAGTGTTCTAGGGGGTTGTTTTGGAATAAGAAAAAAATATAATAAAAGAGTGTGGAAATAAAAATAACTAGAATTGAAATTTTACTTCTAGAAAGTAGTAAAACTATCTATTGAAAGTGGAAAAATTACTCTAGGAAGTAGAAAATGAAAGCAGAAAATTTATCCTAGAAAATAGGAAATGAAAGCAGGAAAATTATCCTAGAAAATAGGAAATAAAAGTAGGAAAATTATCCTAAAAAATAGGAAATGAAAGTAGGAAAACTATCCTAGAAAACAAGAAATGAAATTAGGAAAATTAAAGGCACACTTTGCAGAAAATAAATCACTGTTGTAGGAAATAAATCCTAAAAACATGAACTAAGTAAATTACCAGATTGCAAAGAGGCATCCAAGGCTATGAATAATTTACTTCCAAAAACATAGACATCTTGCATAAGACACCATAGTGCCCTCACTCAACTTTCCTAACTATAACTATATGTTTAGGAACTTAGACATCTGGCATAAGACATTGCAGTGTCCTCACTTGACTAGGTAGAATAGTGCATTAACCAATCTTAAAAAACAATGATTGATTTTAGAAAATATAATTGACACCCTCAACATTAATGATGCTAAAATATTAGATAGACTAATTAGCTAATGAATACCAAATTCTTGAATATGATTAACATTAATTTTCAACCTAGAGTGCGTATGCTTTTCAAGAATATCAGCACTATATATGCATTATTGATTCATAAATCAACTTGCTTGACTAGTTGCAATATAATGAACTTATGTTGAATTCATTAGATAGTTATACTATGAAACTATTATGACAAAAATATATAAATAATTCACACTTATAAATCACACATGCATCACACTTTATATAATCAAATTAATAATTAAATATGCTTACACACTCTTAACGAAGAAGGGTTAGGATCTTCACTACAAATCCTTCTAACGGGGCCCTTCCTCACTCAAAACTAAGTTCCAATCCTTATTTGAGAGATTTTAAAATATTCTTACAGAATCAACTCTCTCATCACTAAAATCTTTAGTAATTAAAGATTGCTACAAAAGATTACAATGCAAACTATAGTTTTATTAACTATCCAATCTTCAATTTCAACTCACTAACTCCTAATCTGATCTAGGTTCTACCGTCAAATACAAAAGGTAATTTATTAACTTCTAACCAAAGACACCAAACTAGGAAAAATATAAATACTTTAGAAACTACCCCAGTCAACCTTCAAGTGGTTAGTAACTTAAGTTACTTGTTTTAGGCTTGACTAGGTTAAGGACAGAGTATACTATTTTGCTATTTTTTTTCTTTTTGTCTTCCTCTCATTGTCCTTGTATTTTTCATCTTTGGTAGCACATCCAAATTTCCTTGCATGTAGTGAGTCTATATAATAACTATGGTCATTTCTAATCATCCATTTGGTTCCCAAGATAGCTAGATGTGTCCTTAAGATTTGATCACAACAATACCTCTATTTTCTATAATGGCTCCTAGTAACCTGTAGGTGAAGCCTACAGTTGCTATGGGCACTATGTAGTAACTAAAAACAACCTTTAGATGAAGCCCATAGTTGTGTAGGAAACATGTAGTAGCTATGGGAAGCTTGTAGGTGGAGCCTAAAGTTGTTGTAGGTAGCATGTAAGTGTTGTACCCAAACAAGATTCTTCAACCTTACATTATCCTTCAAATGCTTGTTAAATAAAGTTACACAAGTATAATCTAATCAAGGAATGCACACACAAAATCATAAATTCATTCATTCATTTGTAGAGTCATGGATGGTTGTGAGGATTTACATATGAAAATATATATACTAGGTATAGATGAGGCTTATAAAATATAGAAATTGGTGGCCTCATCAGGTTGGAGCCTTATTGCAAGATAGAACTTGTAGAAGACTAGTTGAGTGGGTGTTTAACTAGGTAGAGGTTGGAGCTCCTTGTGAAGTTGGTACTTCACTAAACTTTAGATCTTGACATTATAGGACTATAGCCAATATGCATGGTTTAGTGGGTTTTAAGCCCCAAGAAGGTTTCCCACATATCTATTTTATTCTCTTATGATATGCTTATGTGGTTGTTTATGTAAGCTTTGATCTTTTATGTGAATGAATGCTTCATGGAATGATGAATGGAATTGAATAGTTATTGTTATTAAAATAATTCACCTCCCCCCCCCCGCCTCACTAGAGACTTCCAAGAATTGGTATTAGAGCTTGGTCCTTTGGATAAGGCCTAACAACCTAAAGGAGATCATATGAGAGCAGGTATGGCTAATATACAAGGAGGTTCCTTGATTTTGGTCTATGATGGATTCATGGTATTTAGTAGCATGTTAAAAAATGATGGTGTTTATTATGAGGTAATGGCATTCTAAAGAGAGATCAAAGGTCAATATTGTCATAAAATAAGGTATGAAATTTTCTTCAAAAATTATAAATTTCCATGCAAGCAAACTAAGCATAGAACTGTTGACAAGAAGAAGAATGAATAGTAATAGTCTCTTAAGAAGTTATAGGCTTAGCGGGAGCTATCAAGACAAGTCATCAACCCCTACAAAAAAATGAATAAGTTATAAAAACATTATGGTATCCAAGTGTGGATAACATGATATGATATAAGAAATACATATACAAGAAGGTACAGGTATGTGTGACTGTCATAGATAAGCATAGTGTTTGTTAGAAGCCTAAAGTATGTTTTTGAGACCTATTTGAGGTATGTTTGAGCCTTCATATGGTATGAAATAATGTAATTATTTGTATTTATATGGTGGATAAGTATATATTTTTTGAGGTAACAAAATCCAAAATAGGAGTTCATTGATAATGAGTCTCAAGAGTTCACATGAGTCATAGATTGTTCTGCAAGACCAATACTAATAAAAGTAGAGATTGTTTGCTCCGAAGGCTTGAAATAAGGTCTTAACTATGTATAGATAGAGCACATGATATATTTTAATAAATAGGCATGGTCTTGATCTATTGATGACCTCATAAGGTCATGATGACATGATTTAAGGACCATAAAAGTTTGTTGAAGATGGTCATGTCCTATAGCATGACAAGAAAGCTAGTAAACTTGAATAAGATTACTATGGTGATAATTGAAGTTGTGTCATGGATTTAAATGGTTTCATGAAGGGATGTATTTTTAAAAATGACAAGTTCTGAGTGATCATATTAAGATATTGACTGTAAGTATGCAGAGTTGATTCTTTAAATCTATTTGAAGAGTTTCTTGGAGGTTTCAGTGTTGTTTGTTCATTATGATGACCTTAAGGTCATAAAGTAGTAAGTTAAAGTGATTTTTGTGTCCCTATTTATATATCATAGAAGATTCATTAGTGTGATAGAGGTCTATCACTATGTATGAGGTCTCATAGACCTGTTTGACTATATGTTTATTTGAAGAAGATATGAAGTATTTTAAGCCATGATGGCTTGTGGATCTTGGATCATGGGTTGTTGTTGCATATGAGGATGGAAATAACCTTGAGGTTATAAAGTTTATATTCATTTATTTATTTGGATATGAATGAGTGTTTTAAGTAATATTATGATTTGTTTATTCAAGACAGTGTTTTATGATAATTAGGTCTCCATGAGACCTATTAGTAGCATAAAGGCTAATGAAGTCATCAAGAGGGTTAAAAAGAGTCCAAGTGAATGCATGAAGTAACTTGAAGAATGAGTAATTTTGAGGGTTGATTATGCATGTTGAGTGTGCCTTGATAAGAACTCTCACAGGTTTGAGGAAGACATACAAGCCTAAGGTTGCAGAATACAAAAAACTAGTAATCATGAAGAAAGAGAAAGTTTGATCTGAGGATCTTGTTTGAAGGTAAGAAAATAAGTTATGTTTGTTATAAATATTTTCCCTATGGTTTTAGATAAACATGATCTAGGTGGATCATAGAGTTAGGGGGAGATAACTTAGATGGCTTAGAGATAAGAATGAATGAACAAAGGGAGATTACTTGTTCAGTGAAATGATCAGATCCTAAGATCAATGGATTGTGTGAAGATGACCCTATGAGAAGTGTATGTGACATTTATCATTAATGTCAAAAGGGGAGATATAATTTAAGGGGAGAACTAGCTTAGATAAATGATAATGGTCTATTGTGTTAAAAGTTTTTCCATCAATGACAAAGAAGGATATTGTTACAAATTGTCATTCATATCATGTGTCTATACACTATCATTAATGTCAAAGGAAGTGTGAGATCTTGTGTGTTCAAGAAGGCATGCATAGTGAAGTCTGATTAAGTGAGTGATTTGAGACTATTTAATTGTTATGTGGTATTATTTTAATCTTAGTATGACATTATAATGTGTCTATAATGGCATGAATATCTTCAATAGGTATGGAACCTAGTAGGCTTGTGTTTACACTAGTTCATAAGCATGAAAAAAGCTTGTAGAGATATGATGAGGCATGATGATAATATGAATGTATTTTTTCTTGATAGTGTGAAAATAATTGTTATATAATATTATTTAAGTGGAAATTACATCTATAGTGGCAATAAATTTAGGTATTAAGGCATAACCCTTGCATAAGAGACCTAGTGTGATGGAACAGGTCTAGTAGCATGTTGGGAAGAGAAGTGTGAGATATATGGGAATAAAGTTAGCAGTGTGTGATAACATGATAGGTTATATAAGATTTTATATGAGGTTTTTATATCATCTATAGTGGTGAGAGGGTCATACTCCAGACCTAAAGTGACTTGCAGCTAAAGGCCTAGTGTGCCAAGACACCTAGTGAGGCCAAATGGAGGATGAGGATTGAATTTCAAGGTAATAGTGATTATATGAGCATGGTATTATCTCATATGATATTTTTATAAGGTTTTGGGATTATTTAAAAAGTTTTCCAAGTGTTTTTAGGATCCAAGTATGATTGGTGGTTCTAGACCTAACATGTATAGAGAGCTAGTGAGGTCCAAATGGAGGGTCAAGTTGAGTTTCCAAGGTAATAATTATCATTAGAGTATTTTTTGAGGTTTTTTAAATTTTTTAAGAATTTTTATGAATTATTAGGTCATGGATTGAAGGACAAGACAAGAAATCATGTTTTGAGGTTTCTTGTGCATGAAAAATGAAGAGATGAGAGCTTAAGAAGGAAGTTTAGATGCTCATTGGCATGTGTAAAATTTCCATGGTGTCATGATCCTTTTTATAGATATGGTTAAGGGTCATAATGAGTATTTAAGAGAATTAATTTGTCATTTTTGGGATAGAGTTTTATGAACAATCATTAAGGAGGTTAACTGGTTTAAAACCCTCTCAAAACCCTCCTAATGACCCAATTGGAGATAAATTATTGGAAAGGGAAAAAAATGGATTATAAAAGATTTTTTTATGTTTTTATCATGTATATTTATCCTCCAAACATCTCTAGGTGGTAGTGGTGTGTTAGGGAAGTGATTAGAATCTATAAAAAATTGCTTATTTCAAAATAATTTTATGCTACAGGAAGGGTTGACCTGGTCAACGTATACAATTTATTTGAGGTTCAAGGCCAAGATTAATTATGAATGTCCATGGTTTTTTATTGTATATTTATATATTTTTTTTCAATAAATTTTGTCACCCAAGTTGACCTATCACTAAAATGGCTAATAGTGAAAACAATGAAAAAAACTAAGCAAGTGTGAAAATGTGTTTAGGGATGAGTTTTAGGTGACTAGGGATGAATAAATTTGTTTGGTGTATTTTTTAATACCTATAAATATTTTTAAACTTGTTTATAATTTTTTATTATTCTCACATATAATCTATAATGTGCTCTCAAAGTGATTTGTCTATATGAATCATGACAGTGAAACCCAGGAAAGTGAGAATAGTCTGCAGGAGAAAATTTGCCATTAGATCATATAATTTTTATGTTTTATGGTGATATAATTAGGTTTTATGATTATTTAAATTTATTTTAATATCATTATGATTTTTTATTATGTTTTATATGTCATGTTTCCATGACTAGGTGTTTGTAGTGTTTGGCAGTTCTTGATGTGTTAGGGGAAGTGAAGTGTGTGAGACCATATAATAAGAAATAATGAGCCTAATTAACTTGGTTATGATTTTTGGTATATAAATTAACTATTAATTCTTTATGTAAGTTTTATAAATATTTTAAGGTGTTGATATGAGGAATCCAAAATGGCTTAGTAGACTATGTTAAGATAGTAAGAGAGTAACCTGAGAGATTGGTCTGAAAGACCAATGATTGTCACTAGAGCTTGAGAACTAACTGATGTAGGATGATCTAGAGAAAAAATAAGATATATTAATTTTAATTTTAATATATTTAATAAAACTTACAATTTATAAACATGAAGTTCTTCATGACTATGTTTTTAGAGGCTACAAGCAGTTTGAGTAGTCACTTTGCAAAGGTGAGTTGGAAGCCCTCTGACTTGAGTTGAATAATCAAATGAGTTTGAATATGTTAATTCGGTATAAAATTTTCATAAGAATAATTTAATAGTATTTTTTTTCCTTTTTTAAGTGTGGAGTTTCAAGATTTCTTGACTATAATTTGACTGTGTTTGATCGTTCTAAGTGGTCATTTTTTAAGAGTTGGATTGAGGCTTGTTGGCCTATTTAGTGAATACAAATGGATATGGTTATGGCCATGAGGTCAATAATTTTAGATAAATTTTTTTTCATATGTTCATGCATAAAATTTAATTGTATGATTTAGTTTTATAAAGTAGATTTTATGGGTGTGTGAATGGCTAATGGCGAGTAGGCCTAATAGCTTGGTTCACGATGTGAAATGAATAAAATGGTGTTGGGGACATAAGAATAGGTTATGTGTGTCCTATTAAAGTGATATTATAATTTTTTAAATCATTTTTAAATTCAAAATTTGGTCCAAGAGGTCTGAGTGTAATGTGTGCCTTAGAAAAGGCCTAATTCCTTTAGGTCTTTATTAGGCCTAATAGGGTTTTAGTTCTTAAAGGGCATGACCAACATACGGAGTGGTTTTCTGACTCATGTAAAATGTTTTTTGACATATTAAAAGGATAATTAAATCATTTATATGATATTTTATAACCAATATGGGTTAAATTAAGAGTTTATTATAAAAACATGGCCTAATTGGCTTATTTGAGCTAGTTAAAGAAGAGGGATACAAGCGTAGGAGAGAGCCTTTGAAAGAGAAGGAGAAGGTAATTTAGGAAAATAAAAGGGATAATATGAGCATAAATTTTTATCTAAGGTATTTTTATTAGATGTATTACCAAGCTAATGAACCTAATGAGCCTAAAAGAGGTATGTTAAGTGAGTATGCCTAGAAGGCTAGTTGAGTGAGATTGAAGGGTAAAGAGTGCCAAAAAAGGAGGGCATCATCAGTTTAAGATTATAAATATGTGTTATAATATTATAAAATATTATATTTTACTTATTTTTTTCTAAATTTACCTAGATGGTTGGATCCTCCTTGCAAGATAGAGCTTGCAAAAGACTAGTTGAGTGGGTGCTTAACTAGGTACGGGTTGGAGCTCCTTATGAAGTTAGTGTTATACCAAAATTTGGATCTTGAAATTATAAGATTATATTCCATATG
Organism: Torreya grandis; assembly: GCA_037957365.1. Taxonomy (NCBI): domain Eukaryota; kingdom Viridiplantae; phylum Streptophyta; class Pinopsida; order Cupressales; family Taxaceae; genus Torreya; species Torreya grandis. The sequence goes on along the minus strand of JARHVA010001743.1, from coordinate 1,309,585 downwards.
AATGGCTCAATGGGTTTTATCTCCCAATATGTTTTCCCACATATCTCTTATGTTCTCTTATGATATGCTTTTGTGGTTGCTTATGTATGTTTTGATATTTTATGTCAATTAATGCTTCATGGAGTGATGAATGGAATTGAATAGTTATTGCAATTGATTCACCCCCGCCCTCTCAATATCTACTAAAAACAATTGGTATCATATCTTGGTCTTTTTTAGAAGGCCTAATAGCCTAAATAAGATCACATGAGAACAATCATGGTTAATATACAAGGAGGTTACTTGATGTTGGTCTATGATGGACTCATAGTATTTAGTAGCATGTTAAAAAATGATGGTGTTGATTATGAGTGCATGGAATTCTGAAGAGAGATAAAATGTAAATATGTTCATCAAAAAAGGTATGAAATTTTCTTCAAAAATTATAACTTTCCATGTAAGTAAAATGAGCATAAAATTGTTGACAAAAATAAGAAGAAATAGTAGTAGTCTCTAATGAAGCTATAGGCTTACGGGGAGCTATCAAAAAAATTCATCAATCCTTAAAAAATATGAATGATTTATAAAAAAATTATGTTATCCAAGTTTGGAGAACATAATATTATATAAAAAAGTACAAAGACAAGAAGGTATATGTATGTGTAGTTGTCATAGATAAGCAAAGTGTTTGTTAGAAGCCTGAAGTATGTAATTAAGACTTATTTTAGGTATGTTTTAGCCTTAATATGGTATGAAAGTATGTACTTGTTTGTATTTATATAGTGTCTAAGCATATATTCTTTAATTTTAAAAAAATCAATATAGGAGTTAATTGATAGTGAGTCTCAAGAGTGCACATGAGTCATAGATTGGTTTGCAAGACCAATACTATTAAAAGTAGAGATTGTTTGCTCAGAAGACTTGAAACAAGGTCTTAACTATTTATAGAGAGAATACATGACAAATTTATCTAAAGAGGAATGTTATTAATGTGTTGGTGACCTCATAATGTGATGATGACATGATGCAAGGACGATAACAATTTGTTGAAGATGGTCATGCCCTGTAGAATGACAAGAAAGCTAGTAAGCTTGAAGAAGATTGCTATGGTGAACATTGAAGTTGAGTTATTAATTTAAATGGTCTATTAATGTCATGGTGAAATTTTAATGTCATTAAAAGATGTATTTTCATGTTGAAAATGACATGAATATGTTCATAGTGCTATGAAATTGATAAATTTCTAAGTGATCATATCAAGATATTGACTGTAAGTATGCAGAGTTGATTCTTTAAATCTATTTGAAGAGTTTTTTGGAGGTTTCAGTGTTTTTTATGCATCAATATGACCTTAAGGTCATGAAGTAATAAGTTGAAAAAATTTATGTGTCCCTGTTTGTATATCATAGAAGATTTATTGGTGTGATATAGGTTTGTCACTATGTATGAGGTCTCATAGACCTATTTGACTATATGTTTCCTTGAAGAAGATATGAATTATTCTAAGCCATGATGGCTTGTGAAGCTTAAAGCATAGATTGTTGATGCATATGAGGATGTAAATGACCCTAAGGTTATGAGGTTCCTATTCATGTATTTATTTGGATATGAAAGAGTGTTTTAAGTAATATTATTCTTTATTTATTCAATACAATGTTTTTGTGATGATTAGTTCTTTATGAGACCTATTGGTAGCATGAGGGTTAATGAAGTCTTAAAGAGGGTTATAAAGAGTCCAAGTGAATACATGAAGTAAATTAAAGAATGAATAATCTTGATGGTTGATTATAAATGTTGAGTATGTCTTTATAAGAGATCTCACAGGGCTAAGGAAGACATACAAGCCTAAGGTTGTAGACTACAAGAAACTACTAATCATGAAGAAAGAGGAAGCTTGATCTGAGAAACATATTTGAAGGTAAGAAAATAAGTTATATTTGTTATAAATAGTTGGTCTATGGTTTTGGATGAACATGATATAGGTGGAGGAATGATTTAAGGGGAGATAACTCATATGGCTTGGATACAAGTATGCATGAATAAAGGGAGCTTACTTTTTCAATGAAATGATCATGTCCTAAGATTAATGGATTATGTGAAGATGACCCTGTGAGAAGTGTATGTGACCTTTGTCATTAATGTAAAAGGGGGAGAAAGACTTGAATGTGAGAAATAACTTGGAAAAAAATGAGATTGGTTTGTTGTGTTAAGAGGTTTTCCATCAATGATAAAGGGGGATATTGATGTAACTTGTCATCCATGTCATGTGTCTATGCACTATCATTAATGTCAAAGGAAGTGTGAGATCTTGTGTGTTTAAAAATACATTAATAGTGAATTCTAATAAAGTGAGTGAGTTGATACTATTGAAGTGGTATGTGGCATTATTTAAAAATTATTATGACATTATAATGTCTATAGTGGCATGAAGACCTTCAATAGGTATGTAACCTAGTAGGCTTATGTGTTTAGACTAGTTCCTAAGCATGAACAAAGCTTGTAGAGGCATGATGAGGAATGATGATAATATTAATGTATTTTATCATAATAGTGTGAAAATAATGGGTATATCATATTATTGAGGTGTAAATTACATCTAAAATGGTAGTAAAGTTAAGTATTGAAGCATAACCCTTACATAAGAGACCTAGTGTGATAGAACAGGTCTAGTAGAATGTTGAGAAGAGAAGTGTGAGATATATGGGAATAAATTTAATAGTGTGTGATCAAAATGAGAGTTTATATAATATTGTATATGATGTTTTTAGATCATATATAGTGGTGAGAGGGTCATACTACAGACTTAAAGTGACTTGTAACTAAAGCCCTAGTGTGCCAAGACACCTAATGAGGCTAAATGGAGGATGAAGATCAGATTTGAAGGTAATAGTGATTTTATTATCATGGTATTACTACATATTACATGTGTATAAGTTTTTGGGATCAGTAAAATAGGTTTCCAAGTGTTTTCAAGATCCAAGTATGACTAGTGGTTTTAGACCTAACATGCATAGAGACCTAGTGGGGTCCAAATGGAGGGTCAAGTTGAGTTTCCAAGGTAATAATGATCATATGAGTATGTTTTTAGTTTTTTTACATTTTTTAAATCATTTTTATTAATTATTATTTTATTAATTGAAGGTGAAGACAAGAAATCATGTTTTGAGGTCTCTTGTGCATGAAAAATGAAGAGATGAGAACTTGAGAAGGAAGTTTAGATTCTCATTAGCACATGTAAACTTTTAATGGTTTCCTAAAAATTTTGGTATACATTTTAAAGGTTACTAATAATTATTTAAAATCAGTATTTTGGCATTTTAGGGATAGATTTTTATGAACAATCGTTAAGGAGGTTAACTGGTTTAAAACCCTCTCAAAACCCTCCTAATGACCCAATTGAAGAAAAATTGTTGGAAATGGATTATAATGGATTGTAAAATATTTTTTTATGTTTTTATCATTTATATTACTCCTCAAAAAATCTCTATATGGTATTGGTGTTTCAGGACAGTGAGCAGAAGCTATAGAAAATTGCCTATTTCTAAAGAATTTGATGCTATAGTAGGGTTGACCAAGTCAATGCATAAAAGCTATTGTATTTTGAAGTAAAATACTCATTATGTATTTACATGGTGTTTTTTTTAATATTTATATATATTTTTTCAATTAATTTAGTCACCCAAGATGACCTATTGCTAAAATGGCTAACAGTGAAAATAGTGAGAAAAACTAGGTAAGTGTGAGAATGTGTTTAAGGATGAGTTTTAGGTGACTACGTATGAATCCATTTATTTGGATTATTTTTTTAATAACTATACCTATTTCTCAATTTTTTTATAATTTGTGATTATTATCAAATATAAGGTATAAGGTGCTCTCAAAGTGACTTGTTTGTATGAGTTAAGACAATGAAACCTAGGATAGTGAGAATGGTTTGGAGGAGCAATGTTGCCATTGGAGAATATGATTTTTGTGTTGTATGGTGATATAAGTAGGTTTTATTATATTTTAAATTTATTTTAATATCATTATTATTTATTAGGTTTTATAATTTCATGTTTCCATGACTAGATGTTTGTAGTGTTTGGCAGTTCTTGATGTGGTAGGGAAAGTGAAGTGCGTGAAAACATATGACAAGAAAAAATGAACCCAATGTAATTGGTTATTATTTTTGGTATATAAATTACATATTAATTATTTATTTAAGTTTAATAAATAATTTAAGGTGTTGAGATGAGGAATCTAAAATGGCTTAGCAGACTGTGTTAAGATAGTAAGAGAGTAACATGAGAGATTGGTCTAAAAGACCAATGATTGTCACTAGAGATTAAGATATAACTAATGGTGGATGATATATATACCATATATGATATATTAATTTTAATTAAAATTCATGTAATCACTCTTACAAGTGATAAACATGAAGTTATTCATGACTATGTTTTTGGAGGCTACAAGCAATTTGAGTAGTCACTTTGCAGAGTTGAGTTGGAGGTCCTCTGACTTGAGTTGAAGAATAAAATGAGTTTTAAGATGTTTATTAGGTCTCAAATTTTAATTATAATAATTTATTATTATTATTTTCCATGTTTAAGGTGTGTATAATCAATAGTTCTTGACTATACTTTGACTATGTTTGACCGTTCTAAATGGTTATTTTACAAGAGTTAGATTGAGGCTTATTGGCCTATTTAGTGAAGAAAAATGGATATGGTGATTATGATGAGTTAATTAATTTTATATACATGTAATTTTTTCATATATTCATTTACAAATTTAACCGTATGATTCAGTTTTGTAAAGCATATTTTTTCAGTGTGTGAAGGGTTAATGGCGAGTAGGCCTAATAACTTGGTTCAAGGTGTGAAATGAAGAAAATGGTGTTGGGAAAAAAGGGATAGGTTAGGTGGGTATTATTAGATTTAAATTATAAATTTTTAATTTTTTATTAAAATTAAAATGTGTTATAAGAGGTATGAGTGTAACATGTGCCTTAGAGAAGGCCTAATTCCATTAGGTCTCTATAAGGCCTAATAGGATTTTAGTTCTTAAAGGGTATGACCGACATATGAAGTGGTTATATCAATCATGTAACATGTTTTTTTACCTATTAAAATTATATTTAAATCATTTAAATGATCTTGGTAGACCAAGATGAGTGAAAGGAAGAGTTGAGTATAAAAACAAGGCCTAATTGGCCTATTTGAGCTATTTAGAGAAGAGAGCTACAAACAAAGGAGAGAGCCTTTGAAAGATAAGGATAAGGTAATTGAGGAAAATAAAAGTGAATATATGAGAATAAATTTTTATCTAACATAGTTTTTTCATGTGGATGACCAGGTCAAAGGACCTAATGAGCCTATAAGAGGTATGTTGAGCGAGTAAGCCTAGAAGGTTGGTTGAGTGAGATTAAAGGGTAAAGATTGAAAATAAATGAGGTCATCATAAGTTGAAGATTATAAATAGGTGTTATAATTTGATAAAATATCATATGTGACTTATTTTTTGCTAAATTTACCTAAGGGGTTGGAGCCTCCTTGCAAGATAGAGCTTGTAGAAGACTAGTTGAGTGGGTGCTTATCTAGGTAGGGGTTGGAGCTCTTGGTGAATTTGGTGCTTCTCTAAACTTTAGATCTTGAAATTATATTAATATATTACATATACATGGTTTATTTGGTTTTAACCCCTAAGATGGTTGCCACATATCTCTTTTGTTCTCTTGTGATATGCTTATGTAGTTATTTATGTATGCTTTGATCAATTATGTGAATGAATGCTTCATGGAATGATGAATGGTATTGAATAGTTATTTTTATGAAATTGATTCACCCCACACTAATATTATCTACTTCCAAGAATTAGTATCAAATATTGGTCCTTTGTAGAAAGCCTAACAACCTAAATGATATCATATGAGATCAAGTATGGCTAATATACAAGGACGTTGCTTGATGTTGGTCTATGATGGATTCATGATATTTAGTAGCATGTTATAAAATGATGGTTTTTATTATGAATTAATGTAATTATCAAGAGATATCAAAGGTAAATATGGTCATAAAATAAGGTATGAAGTTTTCTTCAAAAATTATAACTTTCCATGCAAGCAAAATGAGCATAGAACTATTGACAAGAAGAAGAATGAATAGTAGTAGTCTCTAAGAAAGCTATAATCTTAAGGGGAGATATTAATAAAATTCATCAACCACTATAAAATATGAATGAGGTATAAAAAAAATTTGGTATCCAAGTGTGGACAACATAATATGATATAACAAATACATAGACAAGAAGGTACAGGTATGTGCAGCTATCATAGATAAGAAGAGTATTTGTTAAAAGCTTGAAGTATGTTGTTGAGACCTATTTGAGGTATGTTTGAGCCTTAATATGGTATGAAATCATGTAATTATTTTTATTTTTATGGTGTATAATCATATATTCTTTGAGGTAATAAAATCCAATACAGGATTTCATTGATAATGAGTCTCAAGAGTGCACATGAGTCATAGATTGGTCTGTAAGACCAATACTATTAAAAGTAGAGATTGTTCTCTCAGGAGGCTTGAAAAAAGGTCTTAACTATGTATAGATATAATACATTATATATTTTTATAAATAGGCATGGTATTGATGTTTTGGTGACCTCATAAGGTCACGATGACATGATGCAAGGACCATAACAATTTGCTAAAGATGGTAATGCCCTAAAGTATTACAAGAAAGCTAGTAAGCTTGAAGAAGATTGTTATGGTATAATTGACATTATGTCATGGATTTAAATGGTCTCTTTATGTCTTATTAACATCATAAAGTCATGAGGGGATGTAGTTTCATGTTTCAAATGACATGAATATGTTCATAGTGTTATAAAAATGACAAGTTCTGAGTGATCATATCAAGATATTGACTGTAAGTATGCAGAGTTGATTCTTTAAATATGTTTGAAGAGTTTATTGGAGGTTTCAGTTTTGTTTATGCATCAAGATGAACTTAAGTTCATGAAGAAATAATTTAAAGTGATTGATGTGTCCCTATTTGTATATCATGGAAAATTCATTAGTGTGATAGAGTTCTATCACTATGTATTGAGGTCTCACAGACCTATTTGACTATATATTTCCTTGAAGAAGATATGAAGTATTCTAATCCATGATTATTTGTGAAGCTTAAAGCATGAGTTGTTGACACATATGAGTATTTTAATAACCTTGAGGTTATGAGGTTCCTATTCATGTATTTATTTGGATATGAATGAGTATTTTAAGGAATATTATGCTTCATTTATTCAAGATAGTGTTTTTGTGATAATTAGGTCTCCATGAGACCTATTAGTAGCATGAGGGATAATGAAGTCATCAAGAGTGTTACAAAGAGTCCAATTGAATGAATTAATTAACTTGAATAATGATTAATCTTGAATGTTGATTCTACATGTTGAGTGTGCCTTGTCTAAGGTTGTAGACTACAAAAAAACAATAATCATGAAGAAAGAGAAAGCTTTATCTAAGGAACTTGTTTGAAGGTCAAAAAATAAGTTATGTTTGTTGTAAATATGTTGCCTATGGTTTTAGATAAACATGATCTAGGTGTATCATATATTTATGGGGAGATAACATAGATGGCTTGGAGATAATTATGCATGAACAAAGGGAGGTTTCTTGTTCAATGAAATGATCAGGTCCTAAGATCAATGGACTGTGTGAATATAACCCTATGAGAAGTGTATGTGACCTTTGTCATTAATGTCAAAGGGGGAGAAAGAATTTAAGGGGAGAACTATCTTAGAGAAACTATATTTTTCTATTGTGTTAAAACAATTTCCATCAATGACAAAGGGAGAGATTGTTGAAAGTTGTCATTCATGTCATGTGTCTATGCACTATCATATATGTCAAAAGAAGTTTGAGAGCTTATGTGTTAAAGAAGGCATACATAGTAAATTCTAATAAAGTGAGTGATTTGAGACTATTTAAGTGGTATGTGGCATTATTTGAAGCTTAGTATGACATTATAATATGTCTATAATGGCGTGAATTTATTTAAGAGGTACGGAACCTAGTAGGCTTGTGTGTATGATGTTAGGTATGAAATGAAGCAAATTGTGATGGTAACCCAAGGAGACATTAGGTGGGGCCTATTCAAGTGATATTATAATTTTTTCAATCATTTACAAAGTCAAAAGGTGGTCCAAGAGGTTTGAGTGTAATGTGTGCCTTAAAGAAGGCCTAATTCCTTTAGGTCTCTATTAGGCCTAATAGGGTTTTGGTTAGTAAAGGGTATAAATGACCTATGGAGTAGTTGTATCACTCATTTAATGATTTTTTGGACCTATTAAAAGGATAATTAAATCATGTAAAGTATATTTTCCAACCAATATGGGTGAAAGGAAGAGTTGAGTATTAAAACAAGACCTAATTGGCCTATTTGAGCTAGTTAGAGAAGAGGGATACAAGCGAAGGAGAGAGTATTTGAAAGAGAAAGAGTAGATATTTAAGGAACATCAGAGGTAAAATAGGAGAAAAAATGTTTATCTAACATACTTTTTTCAAGTGGATGACCATGTCAAAGTACCTAATGACCCTATAAGAGGTATGTTGAGCGAGTAAGCCTAAAAGGTTGGTTGTGTGAGATTGAAGGGTAAAGAGTGAAACAAAATGAGTTAATCATCACTTGAATATTAAAAATAGGTTTTTTTATGATAAAAATATATTAGAGGTGACTTAGTTGGTGTTAAATTTACCTAGGGGGTGGGAGCCTCCTTGCAAGATAGAGCTTGTAGAAGACTAGTTGAGTGGGTGCTTAAATAGGTAGGGGTTGGATATCCTTATGAAGTTGGTGCTTCACTAAACATCTTGAAATTATAGGACTATAGTATATATGCATGGTTTAGTGGGTTTTATTCCCCAAGAGTATTTCCCATATATCTCTTATGTTCTCTTGCGATATGCTTATATGGTTTTTTATGTATGCTTTGATCTTTTATGTGAATGAATGCTTCATGGAAGGATGAATAGAATTTAATATTTATTGTTATGAAACTAATTTACCCCCCCCACAGCCCTTTAGTAGCTACTTCTAACAAAATATATCAAATGAAAATGCTCATGGATAAAATGACTACTTTAGAGTCATCCATCTCTGGTGCTCACAATATTTTATCATATGACCAGATCTGCAATGAACCCATTCACCCATCTATCCCTATCAAACCATATCATCCTTAGTGGTATCTTCCCAAGTTTTCTAAATTTAAAATTAAAGAGGACCCCCAAAATCACCTCAAGGCATTTAGGCATGCATGTTATTTGATTGCTTATGATGATGCTCTCCTTTTTTGTACCTTCCTCATGTCCTTGTCTAGTCCAACACTAGATTGGTATAGTGTCATCACAAAAAACTCTCTTATCCTTCACCTAGCTAGCCCAAAATTTCTTGGGTCACTTTTCAATAAACATCTCCAAGAAATTTTCCATCACTGAATTTTACTCTATCAAGAAATTTGATGATGAATCTATTATTGATTTTGTAGTTCATTGGAAAAGCCTAATCAATCAACTTTCCTTCTCTTTACCCCAACTTGAAATAATATAAATTTTTGCTCATGCATGTGCCAAGCACATCTCTTCCACATTACGTGTTCAAATCTTCAAAACCTTTGACAAAGCTTTTACCATGGCACGTAAACTAGAAAATAGAGCCATCGAAGAAGGAAAGTTAAAGTTGAAAAACAAAAACTCTACCTTCAAATCTAATGAGGCCTCCTCTAAACCAAGAAACCAAACCAACACCAATGCCAAGATCAAGGGAATTGTGAATGTAGTTATCCTTAATACCACTCCTCCACAATATATCGATCAACCAGACTCTTCTAACTCCTCAAATCAAATAATGAAGAGCCAAAACTAAAATAGCTAGAAGCAATTTACTCTGCTTGGAGAGTCTTATGCTTTGGTCTTAGAAAAAAATTTGAAGCTAATATAATACATCTTCCTCCCATAAAACCCCCTCAATATTTTGATTCTTCTCATCTAGAACCTTGATGGTATAATGAGAATGACCTATGTTCTTTCCATCGAGTAGTTGGGCATGATGTTAGTAGGTATAATACCTTCAAAAACATTGTCTAAACCCTCATTAACAAGGGGGAACTTGTGTTAGATAACCCTAATGCACCTTAAAACCAAGCCCTTGAAATTTTTAGATAACCTTTTCCCAATCATGCACCTACCAAAAATGAGAGCAACAAAGCTGAGTCTTCTCATGATGCCCATACTATCAATATGGTTCTTGATATTCTCATTATTGAAGAACCTACCACCCAATCTACATGTTCTTTGCCCTCTCCACTTATTGAGGTAGTGGAGTCACCTTATCTTCCTTTGGAAACCCAAACTAAGTAAATACCATCTTCCCCTCCTCTACTTATTGAGGTAATGGAGTCATCAATCCCTCCTTTAATTGACATACCAAAGCAAGTAGTCATCACCACTTTACCTTCTCCCTCAATTACCAAACAATTCACCCCTCCTTTGGAGATCATTTCTAAGGAAGAGATCACCATATTTTTACCTCCCATAGAGGAACCACATCCAAAATTGTCATCCTTTAATTAAGGAAAAGGATGAGGTTACTATTCCCCTTCCTCAACCTATGGGTCTATCTTTTGAACCCATTGCCTAGGGAACAAGAGCAGTCTATAAACCTTTCTCTAGATTAGTTTAGAGGTTGTAATTTATATCCTAACTTGACATGGATTGAGCCACCTTTTAACAGAAATTGGGGCTCCCTTGTATCACCAAATAAGAACCTCCAACCACATCTTTGATAGACCAACCCACCACTTATATTATCTAACACACTATCATATCAAACCAACCAAACAAAACCTCTACCAACCTAGCCATCCAAAATAAAAAATCCCCAAATAACCAAATCATCTTCTTTTACTTCAACCAAACCAACCAAAAACCTTGGCATCTTCCCTATGTATAGTCTTAATCATCCATACTTGAAACTAGAGCTAACCTCACCAGACCCACCAACCAAGCACCAAACCAAATCAACCAAGGAGGTAAAACAACTAAAACAGTGGAATACTAGACTTTTACATCCTTCAACCTTACCCTCTATTTTATGGCCTCATCCCTTTACTTTGATTAGATATCCAACTATTTCAACTAAAACCCAACCACCACTTTTGGTTATGCCATCACACTTACTTTCTGACACACCCATCTTCATAGAGCCATCAATAACCAAACTAGCTACCTTGACATATTCTACCTCCAACCTATCAACTTCCTTACCTAAACCAAAATCATCAATTAATAACACCACCTTACCTAAGACCTCTACTACCAAACCTATTCCTAAAATGGCTTCCATCTCAACCACCAAGGCTAAAGCCTCTAGACCCTCACCACCTTTAGCTAAATCTTACTCAAATATTTTCCAAAGGTTATTGTAAGATTCTTGCTTGACCTTACCTACTATCAAACCATTTATCCCTCTAGGTCCAAAACCAATCTAGTATAATGATCTCCAAGTCTACTTATATCATAAGACACCCAAGTATGACATGGATAACTACAAAGCTCTCTAAACCATAATCCATTGGCTCTATGATGAGGGTGATCTATTAACAGATGAACCTCCCATGAGCCTACTACCATTCCAAAAAAAAAAACCAATACCCAATGCCTACCTACTCCCCCAATCTCACCTCAAAGTGAAAAAGAACCAAACCAATCTCCTACCCCAATTCTTCCCTCTATCCATATTATCTATGTGGTCACATGATCACATGCTCAGTAAAAGGATAAGGAGAGGGTGAAAGTGTCCATCCCATAAACATATACATCTTCCACCTCCCAACCAAGTTAAATTCAAGCATCTTCACCTTCATCCAAACCCAAGGTATCTATCTTAGGTACCTCCTGATCAAACCCCTCTAAATCAATTAAAAGAGTGGTTCTCAAACAACTTCACCAAACTCAAGCAAAGATGAGCCTATATGAGTTGATTTCTACCTCACATCATCATCTCCAAGTAATGATAGAGTCATTGCAATCAATAAAGGTCCATCCTAAAGACCCTCCACATATAGAAACCTTTGTTTTTGCCCTCCAAATTTCTAACCTTGTCACCTTCAAGGATTCATAGATACCTTCTATCCACCCTAATTACCTATATCCCCCTCTTTACATCACTGCCTACATCAACCAAACATGCATCAAATGGGTCATGATTGATGGGGGAGCCAATATTAACATCATCTCCTCCCATGCCTATGATTAACATAAACTACCAAATAATGCCATGTCCAAAACCTTAGTTATATTTTGATCCTTCAATTCAAGCATAGGCACTACTCTAAGAACTATTATCCTTCATATTTGATTAGGACCTCACACACTCTCAAAACTCTTCTATTTAGTGGAAGGTGAATTTTAGTATAATGTTTTTCTACAATGATGTTGGATTTTCTCCATGGGTTGTTTACCCTCTATGCTTCATCAATTTATCAAATTTGAACATGAAGGTCAAGTTATCACTATACAAGCTGACCTAAGTCCCTTTTCATCATGCAACATGACTTATCAACCCAACAACATCTTCTTACCTCTGTCTAGCACACCCTCATCAACTAAAGTCAAGCCCTCAACCATAAAATATGAAGCCATATCCTCTTCTACCAATGAGTCATCTACTAGCTCATCAATCCCCTCAAATCAAATCCCCATTATAAACCCCTTAGAATCAACATTATAATGACTTTCACTTTGGGAATATCACCTCTTGACCCTTGATGCCTTTGCTACTACCCATGAGTATGGGAAACTTAACAACCAACCTAGGTATGACCCAAATATCAAAGTCATTATTCCCCTTGGACTTTCAAACTATCAAACACCTTTCATCTATAGGGGACTTGAAAAACCCCTTGGTGATTCCATCACCTCTCTTTCACCTCGACCATTCACCTCTAACTTTTCCCATCTAGATAAATCAAGTTTTGCTAAGACATATCTCCAATGGTGTGCTTCGAACGGTTTTTATTTTAGATGATATGAATAGGTTTTTCATGAGTTACTTCCACTCTAAACCCAAAAACCCCATGATAAACATGATCTAGGTTTCTCTCCACCAGACCAACAAACTAACTCATCTCCCATCACCAACATTGATGAGGAAGTCCCATCCTCATTGACTCCTTCACCATTCAAACTAGAGGATCCTAACATCATCCCCTCTAAATTTTTTTTCATCAACATGATCAACCTTAGACACCTAACCTATCAAAAGGATGAGGTGATCATAACCATCCCTTTGACCCATCTTGAGATGATAGGTGATGACTCTCCTATCATTAACATTGTTTAGTGTCAGGATGATTATTCTATTCTCACCTATCTTAGTGTACCATATTCTTCCATCCATAAATATCTACCTCCTTAAACTTAAACCATGTTGAATAAATCCACCATGAATATCAACTTGGGTACTCCAAAAACCCTTGCATTAGTAAAATTGGGCAATCACTAAATTTTGAGGAACTTCAAGACTTCCCCTCCTTCCTACAAGACCACATCATAGCATTTGCATAGTTTTATAGTGACATGCCAAGAATTGACCCCTCCATCACTACCCAAAACATAGTCACCAACCATGATGCCAAGCCAATTAAGCAAAAACTTTGATGAATGTACCCTCGCATAGCACTTCTCATCAAAGAAGAGCTTCAATGTCTCCTCGCTATCAATTTCATTCAACCCATTGACTTCCCCAATCGGTCTTAAACATCATGCCCATCACCAAAGCCACAAGGGGACTACACATTTGTGTGGAATTTCATGACCTCAACCTTGCTTACCAAAAAATGACTTCCCTTTACCAAGCATTGACCAACTAGTTGATCTTACAATTAGCCATGAGATGTTATCTCTCATTGATGGATTCTTTAGCTACAATTAGATCTTAATTTATAACAAATATTAGTAAAAACTACTTTTAACACCCCATGGGGAACCTTATGCTATAGGATCATGCCTTTTGAACTAAAAAAAGTTGGTGTAACCTACCAATATGTTATGACCTATATATTCAATGTCCTTATCCATAAAATCATTGAAGACTATGTTGATGACCTTCTTGGGAAGACTAAATGTCATAAGGGTCATTTGGTCATTCTCAAGATTATCTTTGAGTAACTCATCCATTACCATGTCCACCTTAACCCCAAGAAGTGCATTTTTTGGGTCCTATCAAGGAAGCTCCTCAGCTTTATCATCTCCCTTCCAGGAATTAAATTTGATCCAACTAAAATCAAATCAATCCTTAACATTCATCCTTCCACCTACCTTAAGTAACTCTATAGCCTATAGGGGAAGCTCCAATCCATTTGTTTCTTTATCTCTCAACTCTTAGATTGATGTCAACCCCTTCACCACCTTCTAAAGAAAGACATAGATTTTAAGTGGAACAAAGACTATCAAAAGGCCTTTGATTTGCTTTAAAATACCTTTTATCTCCACCTATCCTCACTCCTCCCAAATATGAACAACCTTTCTACCTTTATATCTCTACCACTGACCACTCCCTAGGGGTAATGCTTGCTCATCAAGATGAACAACATAAAGATCAATCCATCTACTACATAAACCACATGTTTTTAGAGTGCAAGACTTGATATAACCATATCAAGAAAATTTTCCTACCATTAGTCTTCATGGCCACCAAACTTCACCATTACCTCCTTAACCATAAGACCTATGTCATAACCGATACCGACCCACTCAAGTATATGCACTCCAAGCCATACCAAAACCAATGTATGGCCAAGTGGATCGTGTTTTTAGCTAAGTTTGATCTTGAGTACCTTTGGTAGAAGTCAATTAAAGGGCAAGTCATTACTGACCAATTTGCCTAACCACATTACTAGACAACCAACCCCCTCCTCTTGATTTTCCTGATGAGTCCATTATGACCCCCTCTTAGGTAGACTTTACCTATAAAGTAACCATGTTCTTTGATGGATCCAAGTGTCAACATGGTAGCGGAACCAGCATCATCCTTATCCCCCTTCATGGTGAACCTCTTCCTTTATCCTTTAAACTAGATTTTGAATGTACCAACAATATGGTTGAGTATAAATCCCTAGTGATAGGCCTTCAAACTATGTTAGCCTTGGGGGTCAAAATGATCAACATCTTTGGTGACTCTCAACTAGTGGTCAATCAAATCAATGGCTCTTACTAGCGTAAGAATGATGTTTTGTAATAGTATAAATAACTAGTTGATGAACTCTTAACATCATTTAAATATTACCATATCCAAACCACCCCATGATCTACCAATAATTTTTCCAACACCATAGCTTCCCTCACCTCTTAGATCTCATCTACACCCTCTGAATCTAAGATATTTATCATTATCCATAGACTTACCTAGCCCTTTTATGTCAAACTAGATTCTCCCACCATCTTTAATGTGAAAGAGACCCAACCTAACCTCTGGTATCAGCAGACCTTCAACTCTCTTAACCTTTCCATCATTCCTTCTATCTTTCTAGGAATGCTCGAAGAGCCTTTATCTAGAGTACTTCACATTATACCATTATGGAGGGAATTCTTTATAAAGGTGACTTCAATGGTCTCCTCTTCTGCTACCTACGTAATCATGAAACCTCTCATGTTATCAAGGAAATTCATGATAGGATTTATGGTGGACACTTTAGTGGCCTCATCATGGCTAAACGCATCCTTTACCTTAGCTATTACTAGCCTACCCTTAATCAAGATTATTGTGATTATGTGAAAAAGTGTGTTAAGTGTCAACAACATATCAATTTACATCATGCACCTAGTCATAGTCTTCACTCCTCCATAGATTTTTAGCCTTCTTTACAATACGGTTTAGATCTCATTGGTGAAATTAAGCCCTTTTCTTCATAGTGACACCATTCTTTTATCATTACAACTAAATACTTTACTAAGTGGGTAGAGGTTATTCTTCTTGTCTCAACCAAAACTCAAAATATTATCAATTGTATCAATCATCACATATCTCCCATTTTGGTATTCCTCACAAAATCATCATTAAAAATGGTAAATATTTTTAAAACAAATAATTTCAAGGTATTTACAATGCATTCGGCATCAAGCTTAGTTTTTCATCACCCTATCATCCTCAAGTAATTGGATAGGTGAAATCATCTAATAAAACTCTCAATAACATGCTGACTAAAATGGGCAATGCATCTGGTTGGGATTAGCATTTGCACATCCCCTTTGCCTTATGGGCATATCGTACTAGCATCCAAACCCCTATAGGTGCTACCCCATTCTCTCTTGTGTTTGGAGTAGAGGTCATCTTACCTCTCAAAGTCAAAATTCCATCCCTTTGTATATCTTTTCAAGATCTCATTTATAAGACAATTATCATCAGCACTATTTATCCCAGTTTGAGCTACTTGATGAGTGTCATTTAGCCACCCTTAGCCATCTTCATTTCTATTAAGAGCAAATCTAATGAGATTATAAAAAACACCTTAAAGTGTGAGAATTCAACATTAGAGACCTCATCCTAAAGTAAAATCAACATGTCACCAATATTGAGAAAAGCAAGTGAGGCAAAAAAAAATTAATTAGCTTGGACCTTATATCATAATACACAAGTATGGATTAGGAGCTTATCAATTGTCCTCTCTCAAAATCAACCCATAAATTGAGCCCCTTAATGCTTCACATTTTCATCCTTTCTTTTGTTAAAAAGGATCAAACTCACCTTTTGCCTTACTTAAGCTCATCCCTTACTTTCAAAACACTTTCATCTCCCTATTTTAGGGGCAACTAATTAAAAATAAATCATGTGATTATCTGTCACAATCATAGCCTAGTCTTAAACACATGGGTACCATGGCTCTACCCATGGTAAGACTCTCGTGGTACTTTATGTGATCATAGTTGATAAAGAGAGTAGGTTAGATCAAGTGTTAATCCATAAAACTATGAAATCAACACACTAACATACTAACATCTCTAAGCTTAGATCTTAGGGGGAGCTTAATGAACAAACAATAATTGAAAACCCAACTAAAATGTAAAGAACAATAATCTTTACCTTCCTTGAGAGCTCCAAATGATTTCTTCACTTGGCTTGCTCAATTTATGCATAAGAAGTATTCATCAATGGCATATGGCTAACATCATCTCCTCTATACACCATTATTGAATTTTTGGCTTGATTGATATGGCTTAGCTCAATTTTGACATTATAACACTAGTATTTTAGCTTCATGAACCTATTCTTGTATTATAACTCTACTTTGATTGATTTCCTTAAATGAAGAGCTCTATGCTTGCTTTTATACTCTTTTAAATTATTTAAAATGGGTTAAATTTGACCATGGTTAAATTTACTAACTTTGGTTGAGTTTAGCATATTTCTAGAATATTCTTTTAGATATTTTCTAAAAGTGACAACTCACAAAGGTAATGAGTGTATTCTAAAATGTTCTAAGATGCTCTTGAATTTCTTTTTTAGTTATTGATTTAATTGATTTATTAGCTCATGAGTGAACTCAATTAGGATTTAAAATTGATTTAACTTACTAATTGATTTTTATTAAGATGTGCAAGTCAATTAATTCTATTTAGGAATTTGGTCATTTGTTTGTCTAATAGTCTGATGCAAAGCTATTGTTGGCAAATTTTAGGTGTCTACAATTTACCCCTATTTGGGAAAGCATTGCAATATGTAATTATATTAATGTCTTCTCAAAGAATAATTTTTTTTTGTGCTTACATTCAACATCAATGGATGAACTATAGTTTCCCCCTTGATGGAGCGGTTGGCAACTGGGTCAGCAAACAGTCCTTCAAAAAAAAGAAGTGAAACAAGGGGACCAAAAAAATGAAGATGATGGAGTGAAAACACAATGATTCACCCAAATTTGGGCAAAATCATTGATAAATTCAAGTGAAACAATGTATAATGGTTTGCCCAAAGTCGGTTATAATCATTATACCCTAATAGTGGAAACATGGTATGATAACACAATGATTTGCCCCAGATGGTGATATAATCATTGAGAAGATGGAGCTACCCCAATTAGGCTAGACAAATAAGAAATTAAAATTAGTGCTAACACAATGATTTGCCCCAGTAGGTGATATATTCATTGAGAATACATGTGGGATGGTGTATAGTGTTGATGCCATATACCCTGATTATGAAAAACATGATTGATGGTTAATGATTGATAAGTTAATACAAAGGTTAAAGATGAATTAGGACAACCTACTAGTAAGGAGATGCTTATCTAACCTAAAAAAGATTGAAATTATTTCATCACTTAATTACTCTGTTTGGGATTTGATTGGGTATTAGATTAGGATTGTTGTTTATGTTGATGCTAAGGAGATGGTGATGTTGCATTGATGTTGTAGACCTCTCAAAGCTGATTTTTTGTAGAATTTGATAATAGGCCTCATGATATAACACCATGGGGGCTTGGACAAAATATTCATAAGGACTGACTATCGATATCTAATACTCAAGAGAAAATAATTACACCAATGATAAAAACCATGATGACAATGTAGACATTTGAATATGGATAAATTCAAGAATAACGTGCAAGGAATCATCTAATAAACACACATAGATTGAATCAAGGCCATAGTGCTAAAATCAAATAAAAGGCACACAAATAAATAAACAAAATAGATAAACAAAGAAATAAACAAGTGTATGTCCCTATGTTAGTATAAATAACATGATGAACATTTCCCCTAGAAAATAGGTGATAACTGAATAAATAAACAAGATAGGGGAATAGAAGAAAAGGAAGGGGGTGGTCGAGCTATCTCAATATGTGCTAGGTAAGAGGAAACTACCTACATAGTTTCATGGATATGATGATCAAATGAAACTTCAAGCTGAATGTAGTTCTCCCAAGAAATCAGAAGAAAATCACGATTGATAGAAGACATGATGGATGTGATAGAATAATAAGGATGAACTCACAAAATGGGGATAGTGTAGGATAAAAGGCCAAAAAGGATGGGGAAACTAAGGAACAAGTGGTTTTTTTGTGACTTAGTAAGGGTTCCCATAATATTTAAGGCAAAGAAGTGGTCAATATTTTTAGTTTTTTAAATTATTTTCAAATGTTTATGGAATTTTTTAAGCATCTCAACTCAATCAAGTATGATGAGACACTAAAATAGTCCAATCTCATAAAATGATGAGAGTGTTATAACTTGAAATGATGCTCATAAAATGGTGAAAGCATGATAAATTTAAATTATGCTCACAAAATGGTGAGAGTGTGGATGAATTTGTTTCACAAAATGATGAGAGTGTTATAACTTGAAATGATGCTTGCAAAATGGTGAGAGTATGGCTGAAGTTGCTTGAAAAATAATGAGTATGGCTAAAGGGGAACTGAGCTAACCTCTACATGAATCAAATGCAACCCACATATTCCTAAAATGGTTTTAGTCATTATTATTTCACCTCATAGTAGATAAATCTAAGTAGTTTATTAGCCAATTCAAACAAAATAAGCACATATGGTATGATGGCATAGTAGGGCATAGGAATGGCTAGGTGATATGGCAAGGCACAATAAACAAATGTTGCCTCTATTTTTTCCATAGGTGGTTATAACTAAGATATAACTGATAGATCAATGATACCAATATATCGCATTAGGTGATATAATTAGTATCAAGACTAGTGAATAATGATTTGCCCTAGTAGGTGATATAATCAGGCTCATATAAACAAACTTAATAAGAAGTAAATAATAAACAAAGGATACACTTGCCAAAACTTCTATCATACTACTCCAAAATATTGCCTCTATCTAAAATTCTTTAAATAACTATTGAAATTGATCTAATTTTGTAGCCTAAAGATGTGAAACCAATGGATGAACTAAGGTCAAATGGGATAGTTTGATAGGATTCAAAACATGTTTGTTTGAGTAGGAATAGAATGGTAAAATGGTATGATATGATGGTCTTGCTTAGGATATTGATGATTTGATTGATTGGATAGAATATTAGGATGGTTTCCCCCAAGTGGTAGGGTGAAGTAAATTATTATGTGATAATGATAAATGGATATATGATAATGACAAATGGATATGGAAAATCGAAATGGTATGGTACATGTTTAGTTTTGGACTAAGTATGGTAAATGATTATGTTGTTCCTAATAAAGTGGAGATGCACATCCTGATCACCAAATGAGACAACTAGAATAATAAATAATGTAAATTTCTAGCCCACACCTTGTCTGAATAGCTTCTCTATCAAGAAATTATTACAAATTTGGATGCCAAGAATGTTGTTGTGATCTTTATCAGTCACTGATTTTGATTCCTTCAAGCATTAAGAAAAAGTATCTTTATAACCTCTACAATGAAAAGTGTGACCATGGTTGGTAAAATGGATAAATGTTGGATGGTAGGTTTTTTTTTGAAATGGAATTATGGATGGAAATGGAATGGATAATGGTGGGAAAATAATTGAAGATCAATATTTTTAGGCACATACAATGTTGTTGATTTTAGATTCAACATATCTTTGGATGTAGCAAGGCTGAAGACTTTTAAATATTCTCTTGATAAGACCACCATATTCTTATGTTGTTTGATCTTGAGAGTAGCTATCATCTGATTAGGCTATAGATAGGAAGTTATTTTGATTTGATCTTTGATTTTGTCTTCATCAAGCATTGAATAAATTTTATTCTTAGTTATTGGTTCCTCGAAGAGGTTTTTACTAATGAAGTTGTCTTGATTGTCCCATAGTGCCTCTGAGAAAGTTTCACTAAGTAATGTTGACTTTGAGTGTCTTTTAGTGCCTCTAAAAATGTTTCACTATAAGATGTTGAGTTTGAAGTTTGATTATCCCTTAGCGCCTCTAAAAAGGTTTCACTAGGAGAGTGTTCTTCTACATGAATGTGTTCTTGGCCTCCTTACTCTTCAACTGCTATGTCACCATGGATGTAGTTCAACAAGGTATAATTTTTTTGATCCCAATAAACATTTTTGGGAGATGTAATGTCAATAATACGGCTATGTTGGTTGGTGGTAATGACATGTGGAATGGTAATGGAATGGAGTTTGGCAGCACATATTTGGTAGAAGATACTAGGATAACTTATGTCAATGATGAAGTAATCATCCTCAAAAAATTTAGAAGGATCACAAATGTATTAAAATTGATCTATTAAGCATGTGTAATCATTTTCATAACAACCATGAATGTATTTTGATTTTAAATCTGATTCTAACTCAAAAAACTCTTAATCCAATGGTGAGACTGATGATGATTTTGCTTCTAATACTAAATCAAATGTTGATTCAAGAATATAACGTGACTCTAATTCTAATTATTCATATGATAGATACTATGTTATAGTGATGTCCTATTGAATGCTTGGTTATGGATAACTAATGCCCTATGATGGCATAATAGGATCCATAGAGATTGGTTTGTCAAAGTGAGACTCCTTAAGGATAAGAAAAAGGTCAAGAGATAATTTCATAGAGACTGGCTTGTCATAGGGAGGCTCTTAAAAATAGGCATATGGTATAGGTAATGATTTATCCAAAGGTGGTTATAATCATTTAAAAGTGACTCAGTAAAGACTGACTCATCAGAGTGAGACTCTTTGACAATATGTATAGGATCAATAGGCAATTCATCATAGGTTGACTTATCACAAATAGTTGGTTCAACAAAAATAACATGAATTGGTTGGTTTTCTTGGCCTTGGTTTCCAATGAGTTGGAAAATATTAGCTTTGAACATAACTTGGTCTTTGAATGATTGTTTGGGTTGAGGGATTGATTTGACTAGTTGAGCTTTTGGTTAGATTGGTTGGGGTTTAAGCTGAATGATGGGCTAAGGCTGAATGATTGGATGAGATTTATGATGAATGATTGGTTGGGATAATAATTAGATTGGTTGATATTTGGGTTAGATTGGGTAGGTTTTTATAAAGTGGGGAATGATAATCACTAGATGAGGAAAGGCCTATAGTTGGATAATGGGTGGGCATTATGGAGCTTGATTGCTCACACAAGCCAAAGGATGGGGTCCTGGAATAGAAATGGTAGGGCATCATGGAGCTTGATTGCTCACATAAGCCAAAGCATCCAAGCCCTCCTCATAAACCATATCATCTCAGTCATGGTCTTGAGTTGGATTGTAATTCAATCCTTTCCTTTGTTCTCTATATTAATTATTTTAAGGAGGGTATGGATCCATCTCCCAAACAACATTATCATTGTAGAGGTCTGTACCCAATTCTACCTCACCAACCATATCATCCTAGTTGAGGTCTTGACTTTGGTCTTTGATTTGATTTGTTCAAGGTGGATAAAATTCCATCTCACAAACCATGTTATCATCAAAGGGATCTTGAATAAATTCATAAAAATCAAATCCATTTTGTGTGGCCATTCTATCATACTTTAGATTGTACATGACTCCACCATAAGTGTAGTTAGACATATCCACATCAATGTAAAAATATCTGAAAAAAAGGATTAGAGTTCTACAAACTCTAAAAAAACTATATCAAAAGGACAAATGGTTCAAACTTGGTCTAACTTTGCCAAAAGGGGTGGAGCTATACTCCAAACAATGATTTGATCATGGAGTTGTATCTATAAAATAGTTTATGTTAAGGCTTGGCATAAAATAGTCTAACATCAAATGTCATACACAAAAAAATTTAAGTGATGAATAAAAAATGACATGTCAAATTTTAGGCCAAAATGTTTCAAACAAGGTCTAAACTAGGAAAGGTAAAAGTTGAGTTGCTAGGGCTTTCATCCAAACATGGAGTCAAAATATAAGATAAAAAAAACATGATCTAATAAAAAAATTATCCAAATGGTATCAAAATATAGACTTTGAACCAAAGGCAGATATGATTTGATTTAATCTAACAAAGTTAGAACAACTTTGACATAGACTCGACACACAGAATCAAACATAAACAAGATCAGTTGGTATAAGCCATAAGGTAAATGTCACCTAGAGAAAAGACTATGTTTTTCCAAATAAAGGCACAAAAAATGATGAGGATAGGTTGAATGAATAAATAAGTGATAGTTTTCAAATTTGGGCAATCGATTAACTTAAGTTACATAACTCACAAGAGAAAGATCTGTGCATCAGCCTCTATGAAGTGAAGTCTAAATAGAAATCAATCAATGTTTGAATTCAAACTTTGAAAGGTTAATTGAAAAGTAAATGGTTGAAAACTATGATTGGACTAAATAAGCTAGACAAGATTGGACAGCATGATAGTGCATGACCAAGGTCCAAATGGCATACATGACATAGTTTGGTTGGTTTGAAATAATAGTTTTTTATACAAGGTCAAACAAGTCTTGAAATAAAATGAGGAGTTTAATGGTGTAAGCATGCTCTAATTATGTGATAAATTTTATGTTTCAAAGACTCAAAATGAATAAACTTGATAATTATTTTGGCATCATAACGATACCTATTTTATTCAAGTGACGCACACAAACAAGTTTAGCAAAAATTACAAGGCACAAGTGTGGTGTAAAATGACCAGCAAAAGGCCTCTTTAATAAAAGAGTGATGTATAAACAAATTGGTTTTTGACATGGTTTATAAACAAACACATTAGTTTTAGTCTCAAAACACCAAGCAAAAAAATGACAAAATACAAGTAAATCATCCAAATTCCTATCAAGGGTGTGGTAATATGGGGTTGACTAAACTAATTGTTTTGTGAAAGTTCTAGATGGATAAATTACACAATGACTTTCATGTCAAATTATGCAAATTAATCACACTTTAATTGGGTGTCCATAGAACTTGGCTTGTTTCAAAAAGGTCTTGCCCTTTTTACAATTACTACATCCATTACTTGCTCAGTATAATGTGATGTTGAATGTACAGATACGTCTTAGTATTTAACTCCAAAACTAAGAGGTGGTTTAACCACTCAAACCTATGATCTTAATGGGGGTGATGAAGTTAATGCTAAGAGATGAAACCCTAAGTCAAAGCTTCCCTATAGAACTTGTGAGAGGTAATGAAGTCCCCCTCACAAGCTAAGATACAATGAAATAAATGACATCATAGAAAGACTTTATGGTCACCTCAAGATCATTCAATATTATTGTAATTTTTTGGGGAGATATTTAAACTAAATTATTTCTATTCCTTCGACTCGGCTCAAAGTGTGATGAGATGGCACTTTTGATCCCAAAATTTCCCTAAAAGGAATATATGGGAGAGCATACGCGGACGTCTCTTTTCGCTAAAACATACAATCAATAAGAAAGTTTGTAAATAATTAAAGTGAGGTTAATTTCATTACACTAAATTAAAAATGTTTGATTATATTTTTTACTATCCCCTTGGCTTTAGAATGCACAAATGAAAATAATTGTAAACCGCTCAAAAAGAAGTTAGCATTTTTTATCCTAAAAGGGACGGATGAGAGAACATACATGCACAACTCCATATTTACTCAAACAAGTTTAGACTAAATAAATAATGAAAAAAAATTGAAAAAACTTTGAAGTGTATTCAATTTTATAGCACTAAATGAAATGTGTGATGGTGTTATTTTAGCCCCTTGGCTTTAAGTTGTGAACTTTGAAAGAAACCAATAAAACACCCTAAGAATGTTTCTTTAAACACCAAAATGAAGGATTCCTAGTTATTTTTAAACATCTAAATGAATTTTGAAAAGACTAATTTAGATTTAAATGGTTTTCTTCAAATAGGTCCTGCAAAGAAAAGGTTAGAACTTCGTTTAGCCTTGAAGCTTATTTATCAAATAAGACAAGCAACTTTGAAGGGTAAAATTTGTCGACCCAAAGGCAAAACTCCAAAAAAATAAATATGTTATGTTAGGAAAAGTTTATAAAAAAAACTCAATAAATCTCAAAAAAATAAAATAAACCTATAAAACATACAAACAAGTTAGAAGGTTAAAAACAAAAAAACTGAACACAAAAATCGTAGAAACCTGTAGTCAGTAATTTAGCCATAGATTTTAAAATATTTATTTATTTTTCATGAAATTTTTTAAAGTTATTTATATGTCCATGTCATACTTATCTACAAAAATTTAGGTCAAACTAATGAATAAAAAAGTTATTATCTCTGTACTAACCATTTTTTACCAAAAAATTAATAAATAAAAAGTGACAATCACTAAAAGAGATATAACTATTAAAATAAAAATTAGATTTTAATTAAATTTTGAGAAAATTAATATGAAATAATCAATAATATCATATAAAAAATTATAAAAAATATAGTAAACAAATTAAAAATTGGATCTATTTTAATATTTATTTTTGTTCAAAGATATGGGGTGTGTAATCGTGTCCCATCGGGCGTACTATTTGTGATCATAGGAATTTTAAAAAGAGAAGGTTAGATCAAGTGTTATTCCATAAAACCATGAAATCAACACACTAACATACTAACATCTTGAATCGTAGATCTTAGGGGGAGCTTAATGAACAAACAACAATTGAAAACCCAACTAATATGCAAAGAACAACAATCTTTACCTTCCTTGAGAGATCCAAATGATTTCTTCACTTGACTTGCGTGGTTTATGAATAATAAGTATTCATCAATGACATATGTTTAACATCATCTCATTTATGCACCATTATTTAATGCTTGGCTGGATTGATATGGCTTAGCTCAATTTTGACATTATAACACTAGGTTTTTAGCTTCATGAAGTTATTCTTACATTACAACTCTACTTTGATTGAGCTCCTTAAATGAAGAGATCTAGGATTGATTTTATAGGCTTTAAAACTCTATAAAATGGGTTAAATATAACCATGGTTGAGTTTATTAACTTTTGTTGAGTTTGACATATTCCTAAAATATTCTTTTAGATATTTTCTAAAAAAGACAACTCGCAAAGGTAATGAGTGTATTCTAGAATGTTCTAAGATGTTCTTGAATTTCCTTTTTAGTAATTGATTTAATTGATTTATTAGCTCATGTATGAAATCAATTAGTATTTGAAATTGATTCAAATTTCTAACTGATTTTGATTAGGATGTGCAAGTCAATTAATTGTTTTTAGGTATTTGGTCATTTATTTGATTTTGATTAATTCAATATGTGTATTTGCCTTGTTTAATTGTTTTAATACAAGATTATGAAGCCAAATTCAAGACTAATAGAAATTTTTACGTTAAATATGTGATGATTGGTAATAATTAATCTAATAGTTTTTATGTAAAGCCATTGGTGGCCAATTTTAGGTGTCTACGCTTTCTACCCCTTTTACAGGACAAGTTTCCATGATCATTGTCACCTAAACCTCTTTACACATAATTCATCTTCTTTTGCTCTTAGTTTTGCCTTCATAAAGGTCAACCTTTTAACCTATGTAATCAATTATATGTTAGGTAATAAATCAAATCAAATTCATAACCAAAAACATCCATGGGTCATCCCTAGCATTCATAGACTGCTCCTTTAAAAGATAGCTAATGAAAACATATTAAAATTTCTCAATATAAGGTAAACTTCTCCCTTGAAGGATAGCTATCAATAAGCCTTGAACAAAGAAAATAAACTTAGACCACTCTCTTGAAGGATGGCTAAGTAAATCATTTGTCAAAAGCATAGCAATTTTTTGGAAGCTTCCAACATCGATCAGCTTCCCCTAAAACAAAAAAAAAAAAAAAAAGACGCATTATCAAGTACTATAAAATTTAAAATAATTTTGAAAGCAGCAATCAGCTCTCATAAGTGCAATCATTTTGAAATCTGTAATCAGCTCTCATGAGTAGGCTTCCTGCATCAATTAGTCTACACCTTATATGACATAGACTTATTTATATTGACTCTTTGGTAACCTTATGAAGAGGCATGCTAGTCTCATAAGAAGGTTTGATTTTCATGCATCTCCCCTTTATACACTATAAATCAAGGGATTTTTGAGCTCACTTGATATTATGTGATCAAGACACCTTTTTAACCAACTGATGAATGCTAATACGAAGCATTCGATGGGCTTATGTTCCTTAAGCCCATACAAATTTGGTTTGGTTTTTTCCTTTCCATATAAGAAGCATCGTGCCCTCTTCTTATCCTCTCATAACTGGTTGATATATTCACTTGGACATTTGTCTCTTGGTTATCTTTTCTTTCTTACATCTAGTGTTGTTATTCAACTTCCTTTATGTGTTTTACCTTAAGTAAATTGACCATAATTATAACCATATCACATCATAACAACATATATCATGAATAAAAATAGACATCATTAGCATAAACCATGTCCATAAACATAATCATAACCATAAACATCATATTAACATCATAGCATCCATGAACAAAAAAAGCAATAAACCATTTTTCACCACATGTCTAAATCTAAATAAGGAAGCATATACTCATTAAATTTTATCATGAGCAAATATCATCATAACCATAAATGTCATAAGCATCATCATCAACATAAATAAAAATCCATCACATACCTAGCTAGGTGAGTCCAATTAGTATTCATATCCATATCATAACAATAATCCATAACATCATTAATGACTAAGATAAGCATCAACACCATCAACAAATAAATAATATGCAAAGATCATGAGTCTATAATCATATATAAACATAATCACCATGTATACAACAAATATACATGTATATTTCTCAAAATATACATCTCATCGCATCAGCTCATAAGTTGGTATCAACATGATATACAACAAAATATAATATCTCATAACTATGCCTTTAGGGCACCACTATCTTTGGGAACATCATTGCCTCCTAGTGCCTATCCTCCTAAGGTACCTACCTATCCACCTAAAAAATTAACCCACTAACCTGGTATCATCATGCTAACACCACCTACCAAACTAGCTTTGTATTCACCCCATTGAGGCTCATCAAGATAGCATCTCAAGCATATGGCCTCATTATAATAGATCTCATACACTATGGCTATATATCATGCCATGGGGATAGTACTTGGTGGTCCTATAAATGTTGTGTCTCCTCCTCTAGCCTATCTTAAAGAGTCTCTCTCTTGGGTAACAAGGGCTAGTGTAGCTCTATTTTGATCCCTCTCACCTATAATTATTAACCACTTAACCCTATACCACTACTAGCTAACCCTATAGTGTTATTATGGTAGCTTATGTTATGACTAGTCCTACTCATGCTTGATTTCTCTCCATAGTCACTACTTGTATATCTGGGGTAGCCCCCTATACTTATACCCATTGACCTCTACTAATTGGTTTGACATCTATCGACTTCCTACCACTATCATCACCCCCAAAATTATCTATAGTATAGATTACCTGGTACCATGCTAGGTACCCATTTGTAAATCCTACATCATCTATCTCAACCTTAGTTGACAATGCCTCGTGATCAAGAAACACCTATTTAGGCTATGGCTCAGGAAGTAGAAACTTTACATCCTCCTGCCTATAACTCAAAAATGGACTTGGGATACCATGCACCATGCCAAACTATCATTATACCCTATAAAATGGGATGATCTCTATCTCACCATCCCTCCTACAAAAAATCCACCTGTAGTTCTATAAGGATAGTGTATGTCTCTTGTATCTAGCCCAGTCTAGAAACTTGAATTATGGCCTCTAAATCATGTCATCAACAACCAAGGCATCTAGTGCCCCTTTGAAGCAATCGATATCATGAACCCCTCCACCTGGTCCTAAAATGTAAAAATCATCTCTCCACATTATGAAGCTAACTCTGAACTCCATCTATGCATACCCTTCCCATGATAGCCCCATCAGCTATAATACTTAGATGTGCTCATACACTCAGTAGTGTAGAATGAATCTAACATTGATACCATACCTTCTATGAGCTTTGAAACCCCACATATACCTATATATATATAGACTAGAATCATAGGCACCCAACTAGCATCTCCACCAAAACCCCTAGTAATAGTTAGGGAAACCTCCCATTGCTTGAATCTAGAATGGCAAAACATGAGACCACCATCATCATCATGGCCATCAATCTCTTATCTCTTTGGCCCTGTGATATATCAAAGTGTGGCTAAAACCTCCAATGTGAGACTTGGTAAAATCATGGTCATCTCCATACAACAAATCCATGAGCTCATCCCTCTCTTCCCTCTCAATGTGATAAATCAACTTACCCTGCATGGGTAGCCATGTAATCCTATGCACATCCTCTAGTAAGATTATCATCTCATTAGTGGGTAGTACGAAGTTGTTAATGGTTGGATCCCATCTCTCAATCAAGGCCACTATCATCACCATGTCCCATGGCATATGATGGTAATGTAATATATCACCCAACCCCACCTCCTTCATCTGCACCTAGTTCATAGTGGTCATACCTCAGTGAATCTCAACAAAGATCTAATGCACCCAATCTAACATCTAAATCTACTCTCATGCCTACAAATTTCAATAGTAACCAAGCTTGTATTTTTGCTTATTAACTTACCCTTTTACCCTACAATGTACCTCCTACCTTAAAATGCCTAAACACCCCCAACTATACCTTTCCACTTTAACATATACCCTTAAAACACTAACCTAACATCATTTTTTTCACCAACACATTCACACAATCAAAATATAAAAATTTAAAAAATAATTAACTTTTTAAAAAACCAAGCCCACTCTAGTCGACCGTTGATGGTCATAGTGACTGCCGATGGTCAAGCCACCATTCAACCAATGATCATTGACCATCGATAATTAGGATGACTACCAATGGTCACTACGTATGACTGTCAGCAAAGCACCCCAACCCTACCCACCCAAAAACCTAGCCAAAACCCATTACTAGCCTATAATTTCTTAAATAATACCTACCCCCAATCTCCCCTAACCTACCTTACCCTTCTAATTTGGACATTCAACTACAAATTTTACTAAAAACCAAGCAAAACCTAAAACATAGGTCAAAACCAAAACCTACCCAGATAAATAATAACACAACAATGAAATTTAAATACAAATGTAATGCTAATTTCAAACTAATATATAAATTTAATGTATCCCCTACCTCATTCCTCAACCATTATTAAGGAGGAATCTTGGGACTCACTACCCAGCCACATCCATGTCCACCCTACATTCTTGTTGGTCCAGTCTGGTCTACTCAATCAACAATCCAACTCAGCCACCAATCAATCACCCTCAACCAATAGTATTTATTTTCTAATCAACAAGAAAGCATAGTCATAAAGGTTAAAATACACAATGATTTCAAATGACTTACAACAACACTTTTTGTTCCATGCCCTTTTAGGGTTTACACCCTGATCAGCGACGGTTAGGGTAATTGCCAATGATTAACCCCAAAATCCCTAACAACTAATGGTCAGGCTATTGAGAATTATATTCTTTCCAATCCACCCACATTTTTGGCATGCACCTAATTTAGTTCCCACCCATGGAGATTACCTTCTCTGTCAAACCTTACCAACTAACCACATCACCTCACTGCTAGCCATTTTGGCACAAACTAGCACATGCTTTATAATGACCCTAACCTTGGTCCTTTTGACTACACCAACAATAATTTCCATGTTTTAATTTTTTTAACTTTCACTACCTTGCACACACTCAACCAATTGTGTCCTCTTGGGATCTCTTCCTACCTCAGATTCCCATAACTACACTAGACTAGTTTATTTTTTTTAGAGCACTCCCTACATTGAATACCCATAAAAAGATATACCTTACGTATGAGACTTATGTTTATGAGTGTTCCTAAATACCATTCCTAAATTTATTAATTTAGTCCACTTATCACTTATCCTTCCATCACTGACCTTAATTTATACCAACTATGGAAACCTAGTCAATGCACAATATTGGCTATCACACTTTGTGTATGTGTTTACTTTTTAGTGCCACACTTATCACCCACCTTTTCTCATCACCTTCACCACTCATCAAACCTATATTTGATTCTATTTTATCTCATCACTTCCTAATTTGAGGGGAAACACCTCCTCTCATGCTCAGGGTAACCAAACCTTTAACCCATAATCCTTTTTTATTTATAGATTGTTGATACAAATTGCATAATAAAAAGGGGGAAAAT
Source organism: Torreya grandis (assembly GCA_037957365.1). NCBI lineage: Eukaryota > Viridiplantae > Streptophyta > Pinopsida > Cupressales > Taxaceae > Torreya > Torreya grandis. The sequence continues at coordinate 1,278,458 of JARHVA010001743.1, read as the reverse complement.
ATAGACACTAGAAATACATACACAATGGTTCCAAATGTCATAATTACCTTAGACCACCTTAGGACCCCCTTATGCCCAACCTTGACCTCTTGACTTTAAACCAAACCTAACCCACCTAACTCTAGTCAAATTGACCTACTAGCTAAACCCACCTTTATAACTCAATTTGACCTTGACCCTTGACCACTGATGGTCACCCTGACCATCGATGATCAAGTTCCATCATCTAAGTCGCCAAAATAACACATCATTTTGACCCCATATAAATACCCTTTTATTACCTAGACCCAACCTATAGTAACCACTGATGGTCACTCTGACCATCGATGGTCTATCGCAGTTGTTGATAATTACCCTAACTACTGACAGTGACCTCAACCATCGATGATCACCTTAATCACCAATGGTCACTATGGCACAAAATAATAGTAAGCTATTTTCACCCACTTACCCTCAACTAAATCCAAAAAAAATTATCTCTACCTTTTCATAGAGCCCCAACTTATTTTCTTAACCATACCAAACTTATTTAGCATTAGTATTGACCTGTTTATTGCTATACTTAGTCAATTTCTTTATCAATAATTTATTATAATTAATTTAATTATCTTCTATGATATATGTAAGTAATTTATCTTTATATTTCTAAACTTAATTGTTTAAAAAGTGTGGATTGACAGCCCTTGAGGAAGCTTTTGCCTCTGGGACCTAGTTAGCACTAGGCAATCCACCCAACTATCTATATAACCAACCATTTAATTTAGTAATTTTTTATCTACAGGTCATTAATCCCAAGCCAAAGAGGAGCTCTCTATAATTATCTAATTCAATGTACATATAATTAAATAGGTTTTTCAACCATACATGTATCTATTTTCTTTCTTCTTCCTTTTTTGGAACATAAGTTGAAATTCTCTTAAACACCTACTAAACCCCAATATCATAGTTTTTCTCTTGAAATGAAATTTATATATTTTATGAGTGTTGGTAAAAGTTTAAAAATATATTATAGTGGTATAATGTTCCATTCAACACTAAAATTAATACAAATTCCCAATGTTCATGGTTGTACTAGCAAGAAATCTCATGGTACTGTTATTTTAAACATCGCGGGCAAGGTTGTTTGAGATTGGGAATGTTTTATATCATTAAATTAATTATAATAAATTTTTAATTATGTATCCAAACTCGAAAAAACTAAATAAGTTCTCATATACCATCTCAAAGCAACATCCAATGCATGAATGAGCAAAATGTGCAAGTATAGGTCTATAGGGTTGAGCAAGGACAAATTTTTAGTTTGTTTAATAATATCAAGAGTTTTGGGGCTTGGAAAAAAGGTAAATAAAATTATATTAATTTTTAATAACCCCTCATATCCCATTCCATGTTCCCCCAAACTTACTTTCATGATTAAGTAACACCTGTATAGGCTATGGCTTAGGAAGTAGAAACTTTACATCCTCCTGCCTATAACTCAAAAATGGACTTGGGATACCCTGCACCATGACAAACTATCATTTTACCCTATAAAATGGGATGATCTATATCTCACCATCCCTCCTAAAAAAAATCCACCTGTAGCTCTATAGGGATAGTGTCTATCTCTTATAGCTAGGCCAGTCTAAAAACTTGAATTATGGCCTCTAAATCATGTCATCAACAACCAAGGCATCTAGTGCCCCTTTGAAGAAATATATATCATGAACCCCTCCACCTAGTCCTAAAAGGTAAAAATCATCTCTGCACATTATGAAGCTAACTCTAAACTCCATCTATGCGTACCTTTCCCATGATAACCCCATCAGCTATAATACTTAGATGTGCTCATACACTCAGTAGTGTAGAATGAATCTAACATTGATATCATACCTTATATGAGCTTTGAAACCCCACATATACCTATATATCTAGACTATAATTATAGGCACCCAACTGAACACTATGCAACCTAGTAGTCTTTCCACCAAAACCCCTAGTAATAGTTAGGGAAACCTCCCATTGCTCGAATCTAGAATGGAAAAACATGAGACCACCATCATCATCATGGCCATCAATCTCCTATCATATTTGGACCTATGATTTAACAAAGTGTATCTAAAACCTCCATTGTGAGACTTGGTAAAATCATGGTCATCTCCATACAACAACTGCATGAGCTCATCCCTCTCTTCCCTCTCAATGTGATAAATCAGCTTACCCTGAATGGGTAGCCATGTAATCCTATGCACATCCTTTGGTAAGATTATCATCTCATTGGTGGGTAGCATGAAGGTGTTAATGGTTGGATCCCATCTCTCAATCAAGGCCACTATCATCACCATGTCCCATGGCACATGATGGTAATGCAACATATCACCCAACCCCACCTCCTTCATGTGCACCCAGTTCATAGTGGTCATACCTCAGTGAATCTCAACAAAGATCTAAGGCACCCAATCTAACATCTGAATCTACTCTCATGCCTAAAAATTTCAATGGTAACCAAGCTTGTATTTTTGCTTATGAACTTACCCTTTTACCCTACAATGTACCTCCTACCTTAAAATGCCTAAATACCCCCAACTATACCTTTCCACTTTAACATATACCCTTAAAACACTAACCTAACATCATTTTTTTCACCAACACATTCACACAATAAAAATCTAAAAATTTAAAAAACAATCAACTTTTTAAAAAACCAAGCCCACTCTAGTCGACCGTTGATGGTCATAGTGACTGCCGATGGTCAAGCCACCATTTAACCAATGATCATTGACCATCGACAATTAGGATGACTACCAATGGTTACTACGTATGACTGCCAGCAAAGCACCCCAACCCTACCCACCCAAAAACCTAGCCAAAACCCATTACTAGCCTATAATTTCTTAAATAATACCTAACCCCAACCTTCCCTAACCTACCTTACCCTTCTAATTTGGACATTCAACTATAAATTTTACTAAAAACCAAGCAAAACCTAAAACATAGATCAAAACCAAAACCTACCCAAAAAAATAATAACACAACAACCAAATTTAAATAAAAATGTAATACTAATTTCAAACTAATCTATAAATTTAATGTAGCCCCTACCTCATTCCTCAACCATTATTAAGGAGGAATCTAGGGACTCACTACCCAGCCACATCCATGTCCACCCTACATTCTTGTTGGTCCAGTCTAGTCTACTAAGTCAACAATCCAACTCAACCACCAATCAATCACCCTCAGCCAATAGTATTTATTTTCTAATCACCAAGAAAGCATAGTCATAAAATTTAAAATACACAATGAGTTCAAATGACTCACAACAACACTTTTTGTTCCATGCCCTTTTAGGGTTTACACCCTGATCATCAACGGTCAAGGTAACTGCCAATGATTGACCCCAAAATCCCTAACCACTGATGGTCAGGCTATTGAGAATTATATTCTTGCCAATCCACCCACATTTTTGGCATGTACCTAATTCAGTTCCCACCCGTGGAGATTACCTTCTCTGTCAAACCTTACCAACTAACCACATCACCTCACTGCTAGCCATTTTGGCACAAACTAGCACACGCTTTATAATGACCCTAACCTTGGTCCTTTTGACTGCACCAACAATAATTTCCATTTTTAAATTTTTTTAACTTTCACTACCTTACACACACTCAACCAATTGTGTCCTCTTGGGATCACTTCCTACCTCAGATACCCATAACTACACTAGACTAGTTTATTTTTTTTAGAGCACTTCCTACCTTGAATAGCCACAAAAACATAGACCTTACCTACGAGACTTATGTTTATGAGTGTTCCTAAATACCATTCCTAAATTTTGTCATATGGTCCACTTATCACTTATCCTTCCATCACTGACCTTAATTTATACCAACTATGGAAACCTAGTCAATGTGTGATATTGGCTATCACACTTTTGTCACACTTTGTGTATGTGTTTACTATTTAGTGCCACACTTATCACCCACCTTTTCTCATCACCTCCACCACTCATCAAACCTATATTTGATTCTATTTTACCTCATCACTTCCTAATTTGAGGGGGAACACCTCCTCTCATGCTCATGGTAACCAAACCTTTAACCCATAATCCTTTTTTATTTATAGATTGTTGATACAAATTGCATAATAAAAAGGGGCAAAATATAGACACTAAAAATACATACACAATGGTTCCAAATGTCACAATTACCCTAGACCACCTCAAGACCCCCTTAGGCCCAACCTTGACCTCTTGATTGTAAACCAAACCTAACCCACCTAACTCTACTCAAATTGACCTACTAGCTAAACCCACCTTTTTAACTCAATTTGACCTTGACCCTTGACCACTGATGGTCACCCTGACCATCGATGATCAAGTTCCATCATCTAAGTCACCTAGCTACCACATCATTTTGACTTGACTTTTTATAATTAAATTATCTAATTTGTATGTGAGCCCATGCATGTCAAAGTTAAAATTAGACAAAAATTTAGACCTCTTGTTAATGTCTTTTTATACCTATCCTTCCTTCTATAAAAAGAGATGAGTAGGAGGTGAAAAAGTATCTAGAATCAATCAATCAACAGCAACCATCAAGAGCTTTTGTATCCAAAATTTATTTTGTAGGTGTTCTTATAGAAATCTAGTGATCTAACAATCATGATAGGGATATGAAGTGTTTCCATCCATCAGTCAATATCCAAGTACTGTTACTCTACCTAAATTACTCCAGGCTCCACCACCTCAACCATTTACCTAATCAACCACTAGAAAGCTAAATATTTATTTTAATTATTCAGTCACTTTATTTATACTTTGAAATCAACCCATCCCAAGCTAATTTCTTGGAATCCCATTTTTTAACCCCATATAAATAGCCTTTTATTACCTAGACCCAACCTATAGTAACCACCAATGGTCACTCTGACCATCGATGGTCTGTCCCAATTGTTGATAATTACCCTAACTACTGACAGTGACCTCAACCATCGATGATCACCTTAACCACCAATTGTCACTATGGCACAAAATAATAGCAATCTATTTTCACCCACTTACCCTCAACCAAATCCAAAAAAAATTTATCTCTACCTTTTCATAGAGCCCTAACCTATTTTCGTAACCATACCCAACTTATTTAGCATTAGTATTGACCTGTTTATTGCTATACTTAGTCAATTTATTTGTCAATAATTTATTATAATTAATTTCATTATCTTCTATGATATATTCAAGTAATTTAAATTTATATTTCTAAACTTAATTATTTAAAAAGTGTGGATTGACAGCCCTTGAGGAAGCTCTTGCTTCTAGGACCTAGTTAGCACTAGGCAATCCACCCAACTATGTATATAACCAACCATTTGATTTAGTATTTTTTTATCTATAGGTAATTACTCCCAAGCCAAAGAGGAGATCTCTATAATTATCTAATTCAATGTATATAAAATTAAATAGGTTTTTCAACCATACATGTATCTATTTTCTTTCTTCTTCCTTTTTTGGAACATAAGTTGAAATTCTCTTAAACACCTACTAAACCCCAATATCATAGTTTTTCTCTTGAAATGAAATTTATATATTTTATGAGTGTATGGTAAAAGTTTAAAAATATATTATAGTGTTATAATGGTCCATTCAACACTAAAATTAATACAAATTCCCAGTGTTCATGGTTGTACTAGTAAGAAATCTCATGGTTTTGTTATTTTAGACATCGCAGGCAAGGTTGTTTGAGATTGGGAATGTTTTATATCATTAAATTAATTATAATAAATTTTTAATTATGTATCCAAACTCGAAAAAACTAAATAAGTTCTCATATACCATCTCAAAGCAACATCCAATGCATGAATGAGCAAAATGTGCAAGTATAGGTCTATAGGGTTGAGCAAGGACAAATTTTTAGTTTGTTTAATAATATCAAGAGTTTTGGGGCTTGGAAAAAAGGTAAATAAAATTATATTAATTTTTAATAACCCCTCATATCCCATTCCATGTTCCCCCAAACTTACATTCATAGCTTAAGGGTATTTTTAGTAATATTCCAAGCACACAGGGCTTAAGTGAAGGAAATGTAGTCTTATAGGCAATCACATTTGATGTCTTGAAGAATATTTCACATGAAATAGGTATTTAATAACTAAATTATAAGTATATAGGATACTAAAATAATATCCAAAAAGTTATAAAACTATTCATGATCATCTTTGATGGAAATTTATAGGTGATAGGCTTAAGGCTATTAATATAATGTTCTAAACAGGGTATCAAGTGTGAAGAAGTAAGTAATAGACCTATGAATAAAGGATTTATATTTGATGAATTATTTAGATATTAACCCTAATTATAAACCTCAAATAATTCATTAAAACTCTTTCAAGACACCAGTATGGTCAAAATGATAAGAGAACAATGTATTCATGCATACTCAAGTGGATTGTGTAAGTCTGCAAGTTTGAAATGGAAATTTCTTAGAAAATATTATGTATTATTTCACTTTAAAATTTCCTAAAATAGGTTAAATTAACTCTATAGTTTTTATAAAATCATTTTAAGTCATCAAAGATAGGTAGGTCAATTCAAGAGCAAGTTTGAATGGGTTTGGAGCTTAAAATGCACATCTACATGCCTGTACACCAAAATATGGGAAGAATATACATTTTCATGTTGAATTTGAAGTTTTAAGGTTAATTAAAGGTCTAAGGTACATTTAATAAGGTTTATACAGTCATTAGATTCCTTGAAATGAAGAGAATACATCACAATATGACAATTAGGGTCAAACCCCCTAAATTATCAATAAACCCTACCCATGGGCTAATACAAGTTCTAAGAGGCTTAAAAGGGAAAAATATTTGGATAAATCCACATAGACCTCATGGATCATGTATAAATCCTAGATAAGGTGTTTACAATTCAAAATCAAGCATTTTAAGCCTTTATTGCTTAGAATAGTCATCTTGACCTTCACCTACAGGCCCGTAAAACTCATGAAGGTCAACTTTCTTACGTGTAAATTCAATTGATAAGATGCATAGGACTGAATTCCATTATAATATTTTGATATGGCCTATTCAATCCAATATTATGGCATTTTCTAATCATTCAAGGGGTTGTGTTTTATGAATGATTTTTAAGAAGATAAACACGTCTAAAACTACCTTTTATGCCCTCAAAGAGCTCGTTGATTGTGTATGTGTCTAAATGGACTAAAATATGCATTAAAATTCTTGAAAACACCTTTATGACCTTTATAATCCTCATTATCACCTATTTAACCAAGAATCTTGGCACATGTGGAGAAGTATAGGAAAATGGCCTAGAAACTACACTTTCAAGCTTATTTTGGGTGTTTGAGTAAGGTATTCTAAACCATTGGAAGAGGATTTTCATTCCTAGATAGAGGTATAATTATCTTTCACAATTAATTATATATATCCCCATGGTGATATAATAGGTTTCAAGTCTCTAAACCAATCCATGAGGAAGATTATTTTCTTATTTACATAAAGAAGTGAGCATGCAAATCCTTTTGAGGTCATTTGAGGCATGAGAGTCTGAATGACACCCATTTATAAATATATTACCTACTTATAAGGATCTAAATTTTTTATACAATCTCATTCTAATGACTATAGGTAGTCCACTAGTCATGTTGTTGAGAACACTCAAAGAAACATAATAGGCCTCTATCAATTATTCAAGATTTCCTCAAGATTTAGTATGTTCTTGAATACTCCTAAGAATACCTAAAACACTTAAAACATTACTATGGAGGTCATGAAACATGGTTAAAACCCCTATATAATTTTCAAGCCTACATGAAGCTTCTATTATAAGAATACTTATATCCCTATCTGAACCTCTTATCAAGTAAGATGTGAAGACACAATTGAAGGTGATATATAATATTGGATATAGGTTTAATAATATTATATTAAACCTACATAAATTTTACAAGATGTTGTTTCAATATTCAAAAAAGGACTAGGTCTTGGATGAAGAGATAGACTTGTCCTCATTACCTCCCATTAGATCAACCAAATTTAGACATGAAGGTACATGTTTAAATGATAGAAATCAAAGTGTAAATATATCTAAGTTTAATTATCATTCTCACCAATATTATAGATGCATTTTAAGATCTAATAATGGAATATAAATATGCCAAGAAGGTCAAGTAGGCCATGTGTAAAGATAGCAACTTGTAACTCCTCATTCAATAAAGGGCAGTTTTAAGAAAGAAAAAAATGAGTCATAGGAGATGAAGAATCACTTTTATGCCAACTCTCATTAATACATCCTAAATCCAAGCCAACGCATGTTGAAGATGAATAACATGACTATTTATTCACCTTTTCTTAGTATTATAACTAGTTTCATGATATATGATAATCATGACAGACTTCCTACACATCTATCATCTCTCTTTCTTTTTCATTCTTCTATAAATACTCCTAAAAAGGACATTTTAAATGATCCTTCAAGTTAGTATGGTGAAACCTTACTAAAATTAATACTTGTTATTGCTTTTGAAGTGAATTCAAACTAATTTTGCCTTCTTTTCCTCACATTTAGTGTGTTCATGGTGATTTTTTAATGAATGATAGTGTTGATGTTCAATCTCCTTACATTTGTATTATTAATTCTTGCCTATTTGTGAGTAAGGTATTTTATTTCAGGTCATATGGTGTGCATCAAGTGGTTATACAAATGTTAAGTGGGGAAAGCCTTAATTAGTGCTTCATTCTAGGCCTGTTGTTTTTCCCTCTTAGTTGATGTATCAACTACAACCTCCATATTTAAATACTTATGCTAGAGAACTATTTGAAGTTATGTGATTAAATTCAGTTGTGTTTTATATTTATTATATCTCATAGGACATAAGAAGATACCTATAATTTGGTGCATCATCCCTTTTTCTATTTGATTTTTTAACTTTTTTTTTCCCTTTTCCTTAAATTTAAAGTAGGTGTAGTAATATTATAGGTGTAACATTAAGGGAGCCATCCCTTTTTGAAGGTTCCCTTCATTCATAGTCCACCCATAGCCTTATATATTTCCAATTGTGTCAATTGAGTGAAGAGACATGAAACACCTCCTCAAAGTGTGTAACTCAAAGTGATAATAGTTACTTCCTAGATCCTAGGGTGTCTATGATGTTCTATTGTAGCATCAGCTTGCTCATAAGTGAACTCAAGAATAAGACCTTCAATCTAACAGGAATAGTGTCCCAAATGTGGGAGGTTAGCCATGGAGGAAATGAAACAAGAGAAACTAGGAAGATAAAAAAAGATTAAAACTATTGAAAAACTAGGGGGGGAGGATACAAAACCAAATCAAGGTCAAACAACCTAAAAGGGAGCCAAAACATAGGTAAAAATAAATCCTCACATCTATCAATGATAAATGGGCTAGGAGAGATCTAAACAAGCTATAACAAGTGTGAAACCTTTTATAAGGTTCCACTAAGCATGAAAGAATGTTGCTCCAAGAATCTAAATGAGCCACTAGGGTTTGGTAGAGGGTTTAAAGGCAAACACCTAATAGGCTAAAAGACATAATGAGCCACTAGAGGTCTAAGGTATCTATTTGGTTTTCCATCTTGTATCAGGCCAAATATGAACTTGAAAACTATGTTAGGGCTAGCATGATCAAGTCCATAAAGTATGTAGCTATCTGTAATTGGTCTAACCACATAATTACAAGTAGCTAAGGGGAAATAATACATTTTAAGAAATAAATCTATGTTATTTAGATAGGTAATCACTAATAAGGAAGGAAAATTATTAAGAAGGATGAAAATCTAATGAATGAAGAATGATTTTTATTTGAAATATGTTTTCAAGGACAGAAAATACATAAAACTTCAAAAACATGTGTTAATGTTTGTTCAAATGAAGATAATATATCATTTAATCACTATCCCTAATAAATATACTACACTATACTAACTAAATGGTTTCAAATTGAAATCAAGGTGCCCTCGAATAATGCTCAAACATAATGCAAGTAATTTGCCAACTGTGAGTCCAAATTTGATCTAGAATAGATGAAGAGTGAGCTTTAATATAGAGCCTTGTCCAATCTAGTGTCATTAATCTTGGAGAGAAGGTGAGGAAAAAATAAATAAATAGGTTTGGAGGTCATTCTAAGTGAAAAAATTAGGTCCAATGCCAATTGAGGGATCACAATAGAGAGCAAGAGTGAATGTAGGAATAACTGAGAGAAGAAATGGTGTATCTAGTTTAGCAATCAAATGTGTATGTGAATCTATATCAAGAGGGAGTATAAATCCAAATGAGAGTTTAATTATCAAGAATTAGTCAAGATAGATCTAATAATATCAAGAGAGAGGGTTGAAATTAGTTTTTTCAAGTCAAATAAGGCAGCCCAAGTGTTGGATCTTCAAAAAAATGCCCATTTGTGATTGTCTAGTAATGAACAAAACATAAAAGGGCACAATATAAAAGAGTTTCATCCTATTCCACTAGTTAGGTAGGAAAAGGGGTGGTCTATAACACTAGTTCTAGATCAAAACTAGTGTCCTAGGCCACCCATCCTCCCAGAGGGTCTCTAGGGTGCATGGAATGGATCCTATAGGATGTAGGAGCTCCGGTAGAGTGCATAAAAGGGTTGGAAGGGTACCCAATTGAATGGGAATCTCTCCAAGTGACTAATTAAAATAAAATAAGACTCAATCATAGGTAGTATGTATGATAAGTAGATATGTAATCATTTGGAGGAATAGGGTCAAAGGAATCATGATTAAAACTTTCATATCATCAAGTAGATTTGTTCATATGCTCATATTGTCAATTTTTATTTCATTTTTCTATATTTTTAGTGATCTTTCATGACATTGATTGCTTATAATTATTTTTATGAGCAACCTATATTATCTATATTTACCAAGATTTATAATCACATGTAGGTGGAGCCTCACCCAAAGTATTTGGTCATTTCATCCATCCTTCCCTAGGTAAGTGTAGGTATATGCTTCAATTATTATTGTTTTACTTTAATGCACACATGCACTAACATACAAAAATCAAATTTTGGCATTATGTAGACACCTAATTTTGGTAAAAAAACCTTTTTCCATTTGGTATTTTCCATGTTTTACTAAACTTTGTCCATGTGCACATTTAACTATTTTCAGTATGATTTTACATTACATTACACCCCATATCATCATCCCCTGACTTAGTTATTCCTCATGACTTTAATTTATGTTCACTTTTTGATAATTTTAATATATCCACTCATTGAAAAATGTTTAAAAACCAACAAATCAAGGATAATTTTAAGAATGATTCCCTAATGTTTTTTATAATATCCTGATGAATCCTATAGTTTAGGCATAATTTCATTGCCTAATCTTTGAAAAAATTGACACATAGGTGTAAATTGATTAGTTATTATATTGGCTCTTTAAAAAAACCTATAAGTATCTAGTGAATTAAATTTAATATTCAAATAAATATACAATGACATAAACCAAAAGAATGAAATGAATAAAATTAACTAAAACTCAAACTTTATTTTTTAAACTAATGAAAAAATAATGAAAATTACTTGGAAATGAAAGTAACCTATAAAATATTGATCCTCCCCATGCCCCATGCACACCTCGTAATCATTTGAATATAATTATTAATAAATTATGAGAAATTACATCTATATCATCCATCCATGTTGGTTGAGGAAGGAAAATCGATACCTTCTATAAAATAATTTGCCTTCGATTTGCAAGGGGAGTTGAAGGAGAATGTATTATACATTTCAACATATATTTTCATAAGTTTATCCACCTCTCACATGGAATTATTAGTTCATATTACTATTATTTATCAAAATTGAGTATATAAATAACTTTTAAGTTAAGCAATAGCATAACATAAAATTGTTATTAGTTTTTATGGTCGCACATTAACTTCCTTATTTACTCAAACTGTATAAATTCTACTTTACCAAATTTACATCTAGCTTCTATTCACTTTTAAGGATTCCAATTTTTTATGTAAGGCACATAGCTAGAGTTTGAAGAGAAGAGAAAACACCATCCACACAATTAGATAAATTTAGATTTAGTAGAGTATATGTTTGCATTACAAAATAAATAAATAGCTAATCTTGGTAATGGTACAAATATTGATAGGAATTTTGGTACGTTGATATGAAAATAATTTGTGGGACCTACAGACATTTTTTGTTATGGTTGTGTGTGTGTGCATGTGTGTGTGCGTGTGTGTGTGTGTGTGTGCATGTGTGTGCGTGTGTGCGTGCGTGCGTGCGTGTGTGTGTGCGTGCGTGCGTGCGTGCGTGCACGTGTGTGTGTGTGTGTGTGTGTGTGTGTGTGTGTGTGTGTGTGTGTGTGTGTGTGTGTGTGTGTGTGTGTGTGTGTGTGTGTGTGTGTGTGTGTGTGTGTGTGTGTGTGTGTGTGTGTGTGTGTGTGTGTGTGTGTGTGTGTGTGTGTGTGTGTTTATGTGTGTGTGTGTATTAAAAATATAACCAAATAACCAAAGTTAACCACATAATATGCATAGAATAAACAAAATAATCTAAATAACCATAAAACATATTGATAATTCAATTCCAGTGTCATGATATTTAGTGGTTGAACTTAGATTAGTCTTAGAACAAGTACATAGTGCAAATGTTGTAACATATAGAAAAAACTCAAAATAAATTAGTATATTAAATTAGGTTCAATGTAAAGGGCTCACATATACAAATATGGATAATGTCAGCATTTTGGTGAACATGTCAAAATAATAGTAAAGAAGTATATATAACTATGAGAGATAACTTACCCCTAACATCCTAACCAAGTTTATATGATGGAAATTAATGGATAACTTAAATTTGATATTATTGTTTAAAAATATTTTCTTGTACATTCATACATATTTAGAGAGAATGTGCATGAAGTACAACCCTTCTAAAGCACTGTAATAAATGATAAATACATATTCTTGATGACCACCATGATGAAGACTAGAGTTGACCATAAAATAAAAAAGAGATCGAAACCTTTGAATATGTACCTATAGGATGGATTACAAAATTTATTAGTCAAACATTAGTCAATAAATCTATGAAAATGCATAAAGAACTCAAAAAACAAATCCAACCTATACCAACAGGTTTTGTTAATGATAATGAAGAGCAAATTGAAAGAAAGCAATACCTATTACCTTCCCAAATTGATTTCACCACCCAAGAGCAGATCTAAGCGTGTTATCCCCTTGATCTAATGCTCTGGTCTTTGTCAACAATGGCTACTATGTTCCTCCATTGCCTCAAGAACACTATGCATAAACTAGACTCAGTAGAAGAAATCTCTAGTCTAGCCTATCAAATGAATCTTCCAAATAACATAAATGATCAACACAAAAAGATGTGGAGACAATTCTGCATTATAAATCTACAATTTTTTATCTTAAGTAATGGTGTTTTATGCCCTTATATTTATAGATTTTGGAAATGGTCTAAGATCAACCATGACCATCCATCTCAACATTGAGATGTGTGGCCATGGATTAATCTAGTATTTAAAATTAAATCTATAAATAGCCTCATAATTATTTTGGAGGAAGGGGCATTAATTAGGCATGGGTGCCCATAATTCATATATTTTATGCATTTATGGCATCCATAGATGATGTCACCAAGTGATGTAGATATTGGGAATCAATTTATAATATTGAAATAATCAATAACCTCCATGAAAAATCCATTTAAGCTCTTGATTTGAATTAATTATCCTTAAACAAGATTAATCAATATTTATGTAATTCTATGGAAATTGGCCCTCAATTAATCAAAATGGTCAGAAAGTCATATGACTAGGTTATAATTTGATTAAGAAAGAATTGTAAGGTGATATTAGATGTGTTGGAACCCTATTCCCATTTAGGATGTTTCCAACACAAAATAATAAAGGTATGTGATGTGTACTAACGAATTAGAAGAAAAGAGTGATCTAAAGCATAAAAAGCAAAATCATCATTTTAACTTGAAATGAATTGATCAAAGTTACGAATCACATAAAATGCATTGCCCTATTTAGGGATATATTGGCCTAAATCGGCACTTGTATATGATAAGTTCAAACTATTTAGCATGTTTCTAGTGATTTTGACCTAAATTGGATATTTGAGTGTAATTCAAGTAAGATTAACAATTTTAAAACAAATAATGTTAGGAACTGGATGTCTACATTTTTCTATTTGAGAAGGTGTAGCGAGACATTCAGGTGAAGCAACATCTTTTCAAAAAAAAGTTATCAATAAGAAATTGGAAATGACCCATGATTCCCCCTTGAGAAGACATACTAGGATGAAAGAGAAGGATGGACTCTCAAAAAGAGAGGGACAATGAGAGATTAACCTATGGAATAGATCACATTCAAACAAGCTAATTCTTGCACACATGGTTATCATCAATGATAAAAATATAATTAGAGGTATAATGGGCCCCAAAGATGGAGTAGATGGGAAATATTTAATCAAAACATGTAAGGGACACATTATAAATGCACCTAATTTGAGAGTGTAAGCTACATGATTATGTCATTGATTAATCCTAAGACAAGTTGCACACTAAAACACTGCCATCATGGAAAAAAAAGTGGAAAGTTTGGAATTATAGGAAAAGGATAATGTGGTCTTCATAAATAGATAATAAGAAGTGCCTCATTAGAGAAGATTTGATCATGATAAGATAATTATGCCCTATCAGGGCTAATTTTTATCATTGATAAAGAATAAAGAAAAAATATTTTTCCCCAGCATGGGTAATTTAGCATGTAATTAGCTCAAGAATATAACCTAAAAGATAGGTTAAAGAGAGCATACGCAAACATAGATGCGATGGTGTAATGACTTCAAACAAATAACAAAATACCAAACATACAAGAATGCACAAAGAGATGAAAGAAATGAAAATAAAAATGAAGATGGCCAAGTTGACCAGAGATACGTCATGTATCCAAGTGATACCTACATATTCCAAATAGACCTCAAGCCAATGTAGCTCACCCAAGATTGGGAGAGAATGGAATGAGGGATTATTAAAACTGGCCAAGAATTTATTAGACTCATGATGTATGTAAAGAGATGTGCATCTAACCATTGAGTTAAGTGTTAAACCTATTAAGCCTAGGTTATGCATAGTGATATAGAGACCTTCTCACCAAATTTGTGTTGACATTAAGACTTGAGTCTAGATCAAAAAGTGCTTGTTATTGCAAAATAAATTAGGCATCATAAGTATGAAGAACTCATAATGACATGACATTTCAAGTGTGTAGAGCCAATTCAAATATGAATACCTATAACTAAGGATAATGGTAAACAATGACCAAAATTAGAGTTACAGTTATTTACATTTAGACAAAAAAAAAGATAAAAATAAAACATAAATGAACCTAACTTAAAATCAAGATATGAATAATCAAGACTTAAGCAGGAACAAGAATATATAAAACAAAGCAAGAACATCTTAACAACATGAGATCAAAATATGAATAATCAAGACCCATGTGGACCATCATGATGTACTTGTAAAAAACAAAGCAAGACCAAAAAGGAACTCAAACAACATTGAAAAAAAATCAAATAAACAAAAAAAATTGGATTTTAAAATTTTATGAATATTTTTAAAATTTTCTAGGTATCTCAACTCAATTGAGAATTAAGACACTAAACAGTCCAGCTCATGAAATGGTAAGAGCATCCCAACTTAAAATTCTTGCAATATGATAAGAGAGTAATGAAAGGGGGATTGAGTTGACCTCAACATGAATTGAGCACAACTTAAGTAACCCCATTAGGACCTCAAGTCATAGTGATTCTGTCAACACCAAGGGTGATGGAAAACTAACTAGGTCATAACAAGTTCATAAATAAAGGAAAATGATAAGACAAATGATAATAGTAATGACCAGATGATACAATAATGCATGATAAAAAGGCATTTTTCCTAATGTCAGCATTTTGATGAACATGTCAAAATAATAGTAAAGAAGTATCTATAACTATGAGAGATAACTTACCCCTAACATCCTAACCAATTTTATATGATGGAAATGAATAGATAACTTAAATTTGATATTATTGTTAAAAAATATTTTCTTGTACATTCATACACATTTAGAGAGAATGTGCATGAAGTACAACCCTTCTAAATCACTGTAATAAATGATAAATACATATTCCTGATGACCACCATGATGAAGACTAGAGTTGACCATAAAATAAAAAAGAGATGGAAACCTTTTGAATATGTACCTATAGGATGGATTACAAAAGTTATTAGTCAAACATTAGTCAATAAATCTATGAAAATGCATAAATAACTCAAAAATCAAATCCAACCTATACCAAAAGGTTTTGTTAATGATAATGAAGAACAAATTGAAAGAAAGCAATACCTATTACCTTCCCAAATTGATTTCACCACCCAAGAGCAGATCTAAGCATGTTATCCCCATGATCTAATGCTCTTGTCTTTGTCAATAATGGATACTATGTTCCTCCATTGCCTCAAGAACGCTATGCATAAACTAGACTCAGTAGAAGAAATCTCTAGTCTAGCCTATCAAATGAATAAACTAAACCTCATCTTGGAAAGGATTTATTGCATATGAGAGAAGACATTGGTAGATGACACGAAGGTTTCTCCTTAGACTCAACCATCCAATACTATATGGCTTTGGGTGAGGCTTCATGGACAGATTTAGGCTTTTCACAACACTAGTAGAGATTAAATTCTTTTGACTTCCACTATCAAGAATGAAATGCAAAGGCTTACCTTTCACCCATAACTTAGAGTGAAACAACCTTTCCTTATCATCTAGCCTCTCCTCGTGGGTCTGTGATGAAGCAATAATGGCTTTAGGCTCAGCATCTATAATTTCTTCTTCAACCTCTTTGACTGCAGGGTCTATATGAGGTAGAACAGTAGATGTTGAGGATTGTGACTCAGAAAGCAGGGACTTGATGGCTCAACATTCTTCTTTGGAGTGAGTTCTAGATTTTTGATAATCACACCACTTTCCAATTTTTCCTTCCTTTTTCTTCCAATTTTGGCCTCGTGTTTGACCTTCTTTGTCACTTTTCCATTTTGAAGGTTGACTCTTCATATTCATTCTTCCATGCTTCTGCTTAATCTTCACTATGAACTTGTACGCCTCACCGAGGGTTTCCAAATTGAAGAGTTCCATTTCCCCTTGTATGTACCATTGTAGTCCACCAAGATATTATAGAACCTTATGTCTCTTACTTTCTTGGATGCCCAATCTCACAGATAGAGAATGAAAAATATCAGTGTAATCTTGAACAGATTGTTCCTTACCTTGGCAAAGTTATTGCCACTCTATATACATATCATCATATGCTCCAATGGGGTAGTATTCTTCCTTTATAGCTTCGATGAAATCATCCCAGGTAGGTTCTGTCTCAAGGCCAATATCATCTGCACTAAATCTCTTTTTGTACACTTCCCACCAATTTTTGACAGGCAATGATGCTTTCAAAAGAGCAAAAGTAATCTTCTCTTTATCAGTGAATTTATTTAAAAATAATAAGATGAAAATTGATCTAACCAATTTTCTATTGCATCAGCATTGATTTTGCCTTCAAATGTAGGGATATCAAAATTCACCTGAACCTTAAAGGGTGTTGGGGCACTGAAAGGATGTGCAAGTGCGGCTGAGGAGCCAAATTTTCCCATCGAGATTTGTTCAAGAATTTGAGAGAATTGTTGTAGCATCTGTGCTTGCTATTTTTGTAGGGCTTCATTCACCATTTCCTTGAAAGGATCGGATGTCTCAGTGTTGTCCACCATTTGAATTCATTTGGAGCGAATAGGTAGATAGTCCGTTGATTCTATTTGCCACCCAAGCTTCCTATAATCTAACCTCATTCTTGGGATTATACACTCTAAAGACAAACTAATCTGATACCACTGATCCAAAACTTGAAATCTTTGGTTGAAATATGATTTAATAAATAAGACAAGACAATTCAAAATAATGTTATCTCTGAGAAGAGATGTTTTATTGATAAAAATTTGCAGACCCAAACATATGCTTATCTCTTAGAAGAGATGTATGATTTATATTTCAGGTTACATCTTATTTTATACATGTTTTGAAGGTGGGAGGAGAATTTGGAAGGTCACCAATCTCGAGGAAGATTAAATGGTCTGACTTCCACGTGTTACAACATTATAGAATTTGAGGAATTACTATTTTTAGAAACTTACTATTTTTAGATTGCACTACTAAAATTGAAATTTGGGGAACTTCCATTGGGTTTTTGAGGGTAAAACTTCATCAAGTAGAGTTCCATTCATCTCACCACATTCTCCTCATTCTTAGCTTTCCAACGGTTTAAACGGCGAGTCAATTGGAGCTACGGTGCAAAAGTTATGGCTCCCAGAAGTTTCGTCACCAATTGGGGTGGAC